>JUFY01014737.1:0-11502 GCA_001855655.1 Leptopilina clavipes
AACAATAATATTTTTATTATTATTAGAAATTGTTAATTATTATTATTAATATTATTATTATTATTAATATTAGAAATTATTAATTAATAATAATAATAATCAAAATAATAATAATAATAATAATAATATTAATAATAAGTGATAAATAAAATAATTTGTAAAAAAAAATTTCCTCTGTAACAAAAAAATTTTTTTTCAAATTGATGGAAATTTCTTTATTAAAAAGTTCCATTTCTTAATCGGTTATCAGGGAATTTTTTTTTTCTTCTTCTTCTTCTTTAAATTCTCATATTTCTCACGTGATAATGACGCTATATAATAAGAGTTTGGCGACCTTTAAAGACTAAAGTTCGCGATATTCAAAGTCTAGACAATTTACTCACTCGGAAAAGTTCACTCTCCTCTCGCCTCTTTTTCGCTCTAAATGAGAGCAAAAATTGCACCAATCAGCGATATAACCCCCCCCCCCCCCTCCCCCTCTATATAATTATATAAAAAGAAAAAAATGTATAAATTTCTTTTGCCTTAAAAACAAAGAAAAAAAATGTTTCATTTCTTTTTGAACCCCCCCCCCAAAAAAAAAAACTCCCTTTTCTACTTACACACCTGGTAAAAATAATTTTATATAAATAAATTATTTTCCCTCAGCAATTGTTTTTTTATTTGATATTTGGAAAATTTTTAATTTGAATTTGTGTCACTTTTTATATCCCTAAAATCTTTTTGAGCCCCTAAAACATCTCCACTTTCTACCTACGCCCCTGGTCAAAATAAAAATTTCAAATATATATTTTTTCTTTTGTTAATTTTATTATTTTGATATTTAGTAAACTTCGGAATTTTATTTTCTGTCTATTTTTGAATATTTAATAAAACTCCCCTTTCTACGTACGCCCCTGGCAAAATTAAAAATCCCCCAAAAATTATCCTTTCCTCGCAATTTTTTGTTTATTTGATATTTAGTAAACTTCTGAATTTTATTTCCTTTCCATTTTCGAATCCCTAATAAAACTCCCCTCTCTATGTACGCCCCTGGTAAAATTAAAAATCCCCCAAAAATTATCATTTCCTTGCAATTTTTCTCTATTTTTTGATATTTATAAATCTTTCGAATTTTATTTCCTTGATTGTTTTGATATCCTAAAACACACCCCTTTTTCTACGTACGCCCCTGGCAAAATTAAAAATCCCCCAAAAATGATCATTTCCTCTCAATTTTTTGTTTATTTGATATTTAGCAAACTTCTGAATTTTATTTCCTTTCCCTTTTCGAATCTTTAATAAAACTCTCATTTCTACGTACGCCCCTGGTAAAATTAAAAATCCCCCAAAAATGATCGTTTCCTTGCAATTTTTCTCTATTTTTCGATATCTAAAAATCTTTCAAATTTTATTTCCTCGATTGTTTTGTTACCCTAAAACACTCCCCTTTTTCTACGTACGCCCCTGGTAATATTAAAAATCCTCCAAAAAAAATTATTGTTTCCTAGCAATTTTTTTTCTTTATTTGATTATTTACAAAACTTTCAATTTCAATTCGTGGCCCTTTTTCGCGATTCAACAACAGTCACGTGGGCGTGACAAAGAGAGAAAAAGAAAAAAAAGAGAGAACGAGTGAGAGAGAGAGAGAGAGAGCTTTGCGAGCGAAAGTGGTGAACGACAGTGCAAGTTTCTAGCGATAGCGAAAGCTTCACAACGTTTCACAGCTGTAAAGCTATTACGTTGTCGGCAGGGGAATTGGTTGCACACAGTGGGGGCGGAAGGGCGCGAGAAATAGTGGGAAGGAGAAGGGGGAAAGGGAGGTACAGTGGGTGGGAAACGTTCATCGTCTCTCTCTCTCGAGAGAGAGAGAGAGAGAGGGGAGAAACTATTGGTCTCTCTTTTATGTAGTTTCAAGTTCGCATACATGACCCACGTCCCGAGTACTGGTTCCCCCCCTCCCCCACTCCACCCCCCTCTCGCAATGTGTACTTTTAGTTTATGTGTATTCGTATCGACTACACGTGTGCAAAGCACGCATGTGCTGTAGACATGCTCGTTGTCTCCATCGGAACATTGAGAGAAAGGAGGGAAGGGGGGGAGGGTGACAGAGGCGCGTGGGGGGGGGAGCTGGGTTAGTCAGAGAGAAGCCAGGAAGGAGGAGGAGGAGGAGAAGAGTGTATACCAGCAGCCAAACCACGGTCGATATTTCACTGAAAAGTGGCGACGACGCCAGTTTCCGGTGATGGGTCAAAATCGCATTCGAGCCTAAAACAGAAAAAAAAACCCCTTCTTTGATTTTTACAAAAAATCCGTTTTTTTTTAGGAAAAAAATATGTGGGGATTAAATAAAGTTTTTTGGAAAAACTAGGGGGGGTAGTTTCTCTAAAGGGGGGGGGGGTCAATAAAAGTAGGAGGGGGAATTGTTCAGGTTCGAGTAGAACCGGTAGCTGTCGCTATCAATGGACGTGGATGTGAATGAAGTACCTACAAAGTTACATTTGCGGATATCAAAGAGAGAGAGAGAGAGAGAGAGAACGTGTAGGTGTGCGGAACGGGGAAACGTAATAGTAGCCTTGACGCTCAATGTCCACGGTCGATTTTACATTTCCTTTTCCTCTCTCACTTTGGGAGAATATAAAAAATGGAATTTTTTCCCCCCGATATTTAATCGCCGACTCTGTAAGAATCAGTTTCAATCGAAATGAAAATTTCGGGGAAAAAAAATACTTTCCGAAAATAGTTCCGAAAAGAAAAAAAGACGCCTTGGTGCGACTCATCTGGGCGGGGTTGGTCCCTTGCGCGAACTGCATGCGCACTAGCAAGTCCATTGCGCGACCCACCTGCGCACAAACATTTTTCCCTCTAATTTCTAATCCCCTGTTTTTTTTTCTGTTTCAGATCGTACAAATCAACCGCCTTCAAAATAAGCCACATTAACCTCAAGTGATTTCTATTTTTCATACAACAAAAAGAAAAAAAAAAAGGAGAAATTGTGAAACAAGTAAACTAGTGTGTTTTATATTGTCGTAATAAAGAAAAAATATCCCGAAGAGCTTAAAAAATTCAAATGATAGAAAATATTTACTGTACAAAGTTTATCCAGAGAGAGAAAGAGAGAGAGATAGTAAATACTACAATTACAAAGTCCGCCAGTGCCAAATCCAAAATAAAAGTAAAATAAAAAATTAAGTGATCGACTAATTTAAAGAAGACAAAAACCAAAGAATCTACCATTTTCTACTTAATCGTCGTCTAAATAAACCTAACCTTCAGCGTGCCAGCATTTTTCTATTTTTTCACAGAGAGGGGGAAAAGAAAACAAAAATTAACCAATCTACTTCACAAATTGTAGCCTAAACCTGTTGAGTACAAAAAGAAAGGAAAAAATTGAGTACAAATAGAAAAATTCCTGGTGAAAATTGTTTTTTGGAGAAAGGAGAGAAGAAAAAAGAGGGAGAGAGAGATAGAGTGATAAATTTTGGAGCGAGACGAGAGGTTTGAAATGATGTGGAGGAGAAGATGAGCGCGGAGGTGAAGCAGGAGGTTATCGCCTCCGAGAGGGTAGGAAGCCCTCCGGCGGCGGTTGCTTCCTCCCCGGGTCCAGGGGACCCAACTCGTCATTTGCCGCCATTTAGTAGTTTCTCCGCCGACGGATCAATGGATAGTTCAACAACATTGACGACCCTACATCCCCAGGACGTGGGACTTGGTCTCACGGCAGCGTCATGGGATTATTACGAAGGCCTCACCGGTAGACTCATTGATTCACGTGGTGAGGTTGTCAGTGGATTGGTGCCAGTTGGCCAATATCGTCCATGGGAATCGAAACACGGCGGTGGAGGCGGCGCTGAGGGTCTACCAAGTTTCGCCAGTCAATTCACAGCGCCAAGTGAATCTGAACCACAATTGACGGCCTTGACGCCATTATCGCCGGCCTCCATATCACATTCCCCACCCGTCACAACTGCCGTTGGATTACCAAGTTTTCACACTCTAGGCACACCAATACCCCTGCCCACACATCGTGCCCCCGTTGGTTATCCATTGGTACCAGCGCCAGTGCAAGCACGCGAAGTACCCGCCCTACAACAACAATTACTCGACGAACGACATATACAATTATTGGGCTCGAATCCAGTACAGGCATTCCCCCCACCACCGGGTCATCATCCACATCATACCGTATTGACAGTGGTGAAACCCGATTATCCACAATTGCATCATACAAATTTTCAAAATCCAATGTCAACTGTTTTGGATAATTCCCCAACGTCGAGGGCAATTGGTATTGATGGTAGGAAAAAGGAGAGGAGAAAAATTCGTGCCGGCTCAATGGAAAGTGAAGATGGTGTTGGTGGTGGTGGTGGTGGAGGTGGTGCGGAGAGTTCGGGACAAGTTGCCGCTGTGTCGAGTACCGCGAATCGTGGACCCCATCATTTAGGTGGTGGAATTGGTGATAATGATAATGATGGTGGTTTAGGTGATAAGCCAGCAAAGAAAAAAAGAAAGCGTTGCGGCGAGTGTATTGGTTGTCAACGTAAGGACAATTGTGGCGATTGCGCACCGTGTCGTAATGACAAGAGTCATCAGATCTGCAAAATGAGGAGGTGCGAAAAGCTGACGGAGAAAAAGGTGAGTTACATATTTTCTATTTTATTATTTGCTACTTACGCCTATTATCTAATTTATAGACGGAGTCTATGTTGCGCTAAACACGCCTTTAACTACTCTATAGGCGGGTCTTGCGCTACAAGAACCACGCCTACTGATACTTTGTAGGCGGAGGCTAGTTTGCGCTAGTCATGCCTTTAACTACTCTGTAGGCGGAGTCTATGTTGCGCTAACCACGCCTACAAAATAGTTATAGGCGGGTCTTGCGCTACAAGAACCGCGCCTACTGTTACTTTGTAGGCGGAGGCTAGTTTGCGCTAACCACGCCTTTAACTACTCTGTAGGCGGAGACTACTTTGCGCTAACCACGCCTACAAAGTAGTTAAAGGCGGGTCTTGCGCTACAAGAACCACGCCTACTGATACTTTGTAGGCGTAGGCTACTTTTGCGCAAACCACGCCTAGAATAAAGTTATAGGCGTGTCTTTAGCTGTCAGATCCACGCCTACTGATACTTTGTAGGCGGAGTCTACGTTGCAAAATGGGCGTGGTTACCTTGTAGGCGGGACTTAATCTCCGCGAACCACGCCCACAGCTACTTTTTAGGCGGTGTTTAAGCCACACAGAGCGAAGGAATAAAAAAATATCGTGTAATAAATTCCAAAAAGGATTCAATTTTTGAATTTGATTTCAATTGTTTAAATAGAGAGATTCAGTTGGTAATTGTGTAGGGAATTCCATTACAAGAGTGAATGAATAAATACAACCCTCTCTTGTATTGAATGTCGTCGTTTGCAATAATAAAGCCAATAGGGGGTTATCTCTCTATTTCTGTAATTTCGTCCGGGGTTTCTCTCACTCTCTCTCTTTCTCTATATGTACAAGCAGACATCGAGGCCAAGTTCAGAACTATATATAGACAAACTCTATAACGTGTGGGTCGTCGTTTGTTTCATTTCCCACCATTTACTATGCGCTTTATCGTGACGTATTCAATCATTGAAAGTGATAAAAAGTCGAGAAAAAGAGATTTTTGGGAAATCAAGGCGAAAAAAAAGGAAAATGGAAATTTCTGTGTAAAAGAATTTTTTCTTTTTTTTTAAATAATATTTGTTTTGAAAGGAAATATTATTTTCTCAAACGGGATTGCTTATTTCGCGAAACAACGATTCGTGAAGGGCCTTTTACTTCCACCAAAGCTTTGGAGAAAGAGAGATTCCGCGACTAGTGAGAATCCGGTTTCTTCGAAGGATGCGCGCCTCTCTCTCTCTCTCTCTCTCTCGTTTGGATAAAAAAAAATTGAGAGAAGAACAAATTCCAGCTTTTCCTTTGTTTTTTTTCCTTTTGTTTTATGATTAAATTTTGTTTTAGTGGATATTTTTTTTTTTTTATCAATTTCAGTTGGAAAAAATAATTGTTATTAATATTGGAAAATTGAATTATTAATTTAGTATAAAAAATTTGGTAATGGGAGAATTATTCATTGATGGGAATTAATGGAGTGATTATTGTGATTACGAGTATTGGTGAGAGATTTAATTTCTCAAAAAACGGAAGTTATGATGATCCGACAGAGAGAGAGAGAGAGAGAGAGAGAGAGAGAGAAAAGTCTTTGAACTCTTTGAAGGCTGGAAAACGTTGACCGTGCGGATAAAGTGTATAGATAGAGAGAGAAAGAGAGAGAGAGAATTTGATTATTGAAAGAATGAGATGCAAGAGTATGTTGCTTACATTGGTAAACAAGGAGTTTTGTTTTCAAGAGAAAGAGATGGAGCGAAAGAGAGAGAGAGAGAGACGCAGTTCGATTGGCGATTATAATGACCCGAGCCTTGAACTTGTCCTACGTTAAAAGAGGAAGAGAGAAAAAAAAAGAGAGATAAAGAGAGAGAGACAGAGAAAAATATAGAAAAAGAAAAATATTTAAATAGAGAGAGAGAGAGAGACAGAGTGAGAGAGAAAAATGTAGAAAGAGAGAAATAGTTAAATAGATATAGAGAGAGAGAGAAAAATTGAAAGATAGTAATAGTGATAGAAAATGTGAGAGAGAAAGAGATATAGTAATAGAGAGAGAGAGAGAGAGAGAGAGAAAAGTGTAATTGTGAGAGAGAGAGAGAGTAAAATAGTAAAAGAAAGATATAGAGAGAAAGAGATATAGTAATAGAGAGAGAGAGAGAGAGAAGTGTAATTGTGAGAGAGAGAGAGAAAAATAGTAAAAGAAAGAGAGAGATAGAGAGAGAAATATTAAAAGAGAGTAATAGTGATAGAGAAAGTAAGAGAGAAAGAGATATAGTAATAGAGAGAGAGAAAGAAAAAAATAACAAAGTGAGAAAGAGAAAAATAGTGATAGAAAGAGAGAGAGAAAGAGAAATATTGAAAGAGAGAAATAGTGATAGAGAAAGTAAGAGAGAAAGAGATATAGTAATAGAGAGAGAGAGAAAGAAAAATAGTAACAAAGTGAGAAAGAGAAAAATAGTGATAGAAAGAGAGAGAGAGAGAGAGAGAGAAATAGTGATAGAGAAAGTGAGAGAGAAAGAGATATAGTAATAGAGAGAGAGAGAGAGAGAGAGAGAGAGAAAGAAAAAAAGAGACAGAGTAAGAGCGCGATAACTGTAGAAAGAAAGAAATAGTGATAGAGAGAGAGAGAGAGAGACGAGTCGCTTACTGAACTGCAAGTGAAAACGTGTCTCTATAAAATCGAGAATGCTATGAACGCCAGGTACAAGCAAGTAACGATCAATAATCGTGCCCTTATAGGCTGTCCGTTAGTTAAACTCTCTCTCTCTCTCTCTCTCTCTCTCAGCCACCCCGCGAGAGCCCAGAAAGATCAAATTTTGCCCCAGGCTCCACGTGTCGAACGCACAACGAACGAAAATCGTTTCATAATTGAAGGGCTTTTATTAAAAAAAAATTTTAAATTATACCTCTCTGAATAATAACTCTATTCATCGAGTTTATATTTATAATCTCTGACTCGTGTTCTTTTCTTTCCCCCACCCACCCTTTTTAAAAAAAAAATTTTTTTTCTCCTGAAAAATCTCAAAGAACAACAAACTGAAAATCGTGAAATTAATTTCAATCAGCAGAACAAAAAAAATTGTTTTTTCATTTTTCTTGCAAAATAAAGAGGGGTTAGAGAGAAAGAAAATTAAATAAACAAACACGCGGTGCGAGATTTTTAGAGAACAAACAAATCAATTACGAATGACGATGACGACGACGACGACGCCGCCACGCTTCCATGCTTTGACCTCATGAGTCATTTCACTCTGCGTACAGAGGCCGTGACTTTTTTCTTTTTTTGTTAAACGCGTAGGCTCTGAAATTTCTTTCGTGTTTAGTAATAATCGTTTTGGAGTTGTTAATGTTTTTTTTTTTGAGAATTAGGAAAATATTTTTACTGGAGAAGATTAATTGAGGCGAATTCTTTGGCGAAGGGAATAAAAAGTTGTGAATCGGGCTTTAACATGTGGTGGTTTTTAATAGTTTTTGCCGAAACGGTGTGAATGGACCTTAAGATATCGAAACTTTTGGAGAGAGGGACCCTAAGGGACCTTATTGCAAACAGGCCCTAAGGAATTGGGATTCCCCAGTAAGTGATTTTTCCCGAATAGAACAGTGGAAACGCACCTTAAGAATTTGGGAATTCCAAACACTGTGAACGAACCGTAAGGAGTCATGACACTTGAAAATAAACCCTAAGACTCTAGGGACCGGCCTTTAGAAATCGGGAATACCTGGAAAAAAAGTAAAGCAGTGAAAACGTACCTTAAAGCTTTGGGAATCCCTGGAAAACGAATTCAAGCACTGGAAACGGAGCTTAAGGGTAGAGTTTATCCCAATGTCACTTTAAATTCACCTTAAGGTGAATGCTACCCTTAAGCTCCCAAAATACTGTGAACGAACCCTAAGGAATCATTACACTTGAAAATAGATCCCAAAGCACTGGGGAATGGGGAATGGGCACCTTTAGAAATGGGGAATACCCGGAAAATGCAGTAAAACAGTGAAAACGTACCCTAAGGATTCGGGAATCCCCTGTAAAGTAACTAAAGTACCTAGAAACGGATCTTTTTGGTAAAAAGGTAAAAGTGCCTTAAGGACCATTTCCGCTCAAAATTGCAGAAACACCTTAATGTCTCATTATCGTAACAAAACTACTAATTTCGTAAATAGCAATTCCCGCCATAAAGAATCGAAACCATTGCAAACACACCATTAACAAATCGGGATTCCCCGATGCAGTGTAATTAAAATACCATTGCAAACAAACCTTAAAGAACCAAATGTTCCTAAAACTCTCCACTAAAATGAATCGAACGAAGCTAATTTTTTTTCCCCCGAAGAAAAAATCCAAGTAATAAAAAAATAACTAAAAATAAAAAAAAAAGAAAGAAATCGGAAAGTATTGCAATAAATAACAGCATCAGAAGAAAGAACAAAGGAAGTAAAAAGTTTTAATTTCACCCATAAATTTCTGAAATCTTTTGACTTGACTCTTGATAAATTGTTGGTAATGTCTCGATAAAGGAAGATTGATTTCTGCCGATCGTAAAAACAGGAAAAGTGAACGGAGTGCAACGAAAAATGGATAAAAGAGAAGACGTGGATGATAGATAGCCTCGAGTCGAAAGAGAAAGAGAAAAAGAGAGAGAGAGAGAGAGAGAGAGAGAGGATGTATATAGGTCCGCCGTCACAACAACCCACCCCCTTTTGCCTTTTAGCACCCTCTCTTTATCCCGAGGGAAGTCTTCGTGTGAGAGTTTACTATATAGTATACTATCATCGTATTTTCTCTCTCTCTCTCTCTCTCTGTCTCTCTCTTTCTTTCTTGCTCCCGTGGCCATCGTCTCATGTGTGGTTTCTCGTGTGTCGTTCGGCCTTCTCGAAGGAAGACCACATTTTCGAGTTCATCGTACGTGTCAGACACCTGGCGGTAAGCCACCCACCCGATTCTCGCCGACACGATTTTTATCGTCTTCCTGCTTGTTTTCGTCCGATTCGTTTTGCGAATTAGGGGAGAGCTTTGACCCAAACGGGAACACATAGCTCCACTGCTCTAGAAATTCAATTTTTTTTTTTTTTATTTCTTACCCCACGTCTTTTTCTTTTGCAATTTTTCTTCCCTTGGAATAGAAGAAGGAGAAAAAAAATTTTTTTTCACTATTTTTCAATTGAAATTGAATCATTTTTCTGAATAATCATTTTAAATTACAATTACAATTACAATAACAATGAAAACAATATTAATAATAACAATAAATAATAATAATAAAAATGATAATAATAATAAAAATATTTTTTTTTAAATGAAAAAATTGTAAAGTAGTTTACTAAAATAATTAAATTCCACTCGGGTGCAAAAAGTCCTAGTCTAGGGATTAAGTACCAGTTTTGGATTTAATTTTTTTTTCTATTTTTACGATTAATTTCGAAAATGATATTTTTTGGTAGAAAAAAGACTTACCAATTGTTGATTCACTGGCAGAAAACTCGTTCCGGTTCGAATAGTCTGAAACATTTTGGAAAATTAATAATTAGTTTATTTTCTTAATGTTGTCAAATTAAGAATATACTATTTAGTATTTTTATTTATTTGTTTTTTTATTTATTATTTTTTTTAATATACAGTCAACTAATTTTACTATAACTTATTAATAGAATAATTATTTTAAATTAATATTTTTACTAATATTAATAACTATGTAATAATAATAATAATAATAATAATAATAATAATAATAATAATAATAATAATATTTTATTACATAATAAACATAATATTTTTACTAATAATAATAATGTTACTAATATAATAAAAATATGTGACTAACTGTGTGTACAATCCGTTCTGAAATATTGAACGATGATACTAATTAACTAACTCTACTAATATTTACTAACAATTACTAATTACTAATATTTACTAATAATTACTAATTACTAACATTTGCTAAAGATTACTAATTACTAACTAATAATTACTAATTACTAATTACTAATTACTAATTACTAATTACTAACTAATAATTACTAATTACTAAATACTAATTACTAATTACTAATTACTAATTACTAATTAATAATTACTAAAATTTACTAATAGTTGCTAAAAATGAGTAATTATTAATGTTTGCTAATCTTTGCTAAAATTTACAAGCAATTAGTAATTATTAACGTTTGCTAACGTTTACTAACATTTACTAACATTTACTAACAATTACTAACAATTACTAATTACATACTAACATTTGCTAACATTTACTAAAAAATACTAATTACTAAAATATACTAACGTTTATTAACATTTACTAATATATTACTAATATTTACTACAACATTAACTAACATTTATTAATGTTTAGTAATATTAATTAACATTAAACAAAAATTACTAATGTTTAATAACATTTACTAAAAGTTTGCTAATATTTACTAACGCTTTTGTCACTACTAATTAAAGTGACTTATTTACTAATTTAGAATTTAGAAAATAATTTATTGACGAAGGAAAAATCATTTGCCAAAATAAGAAAATATAAACGAACTAAATATTGAAAATTTGCAAATTCAGTTTAATCAATTAATTAATTAATTAATTCAGTTTTTAATTAATGGCAAACTATTTTTCAAGAGTTACTAATATTTAACTAAATAGAACTAATTTTTAACTAATTATTAGTTACTAAAATGATTAAATTTAGAAAAAAAACTACAAACGCAATTTTTAATTTTGATATTATTATAATAATTATTATACTTATTATTTATTGTTATTATTATTATTAATATTTATTATTATTATTATTATTATTATTATTAATATTTATTATTATTATTATTATTATTATTATTATTATTATTATTATTATTATTATTATTATTATTATTATTATTATTATTATTATTATTA
>JUFY01014738.1:4758-16897 GCA_001855655.1 Leptopilina clavipes
TATTTTGTTTTCCATATGTTTTTAGTTTTTACATATTCCATATGTTTGTTATTTTATGTTCTCGATGCAATTTATATTTTCATTTTTATGTATTTGTCAGTTCCTTGAAAAACTTCTATTTTGTATTTTGATCTTCTATTATTGAAGTGAATTCAAAGCATTATTTGAAGTAAAAAAGGAAGAATTGACCTAAAAAATCGTATATACTTTCCAGTTTCTCGTGTTTTCTTTTCCGTTTCATCTCTTGCTTTTTCCGAGACATTTATATAAATGTTTCGCGAACGTGTTGGATAAATGGAATTCTTCAAAAACCACCTTGAAAATATCATCTCCTTTGTGAAAAATTTCTCTTGAATCGAAAATCGTTTCCTTCAATCGTGTCACGTTTTTCACATGCTTTTCTTTTCTATTCTCTCGCGGCTCCTTGGAAGAAAATGGATAAGCTTAATCGCCTCTTACTTGGGTCCTTAGTAACCGAAAAATTGAAGTCTCCAAACTTTATTTCACCTTTCAAGCTTAAACATTCTAACAATTCAATTATGAAATCTATTTGTATCGATTCTTTTTATCTTATCTTCCAAACTTTTGTTGATCGAGAAGAAATTTGATAATTTTCGTCTATCAATGAAAATTATTCATTGATAATTTGTGAATGAGAAATATGAAATATTTTGTTAGAAAAAAATCCATCACTTTATCAAAAGAGATATTCTTTACGAATAGCTTCACTTCGCTGTTTTTAAGAACAATATACCGTGAAGCGATGACATTAATGATGCGATAATTATGGACCCAAGTTGACAGTGATGTTATATAATAATTTTCAAGAAAAGAAACTACACTAGGTTAGTGGAGTGATGGAGAATTCATCATTAGACACTCTCAGTTTATTATTTATATACCTGAAAAGCAAAACCAGTGATTGATGAAAGTTGATGTGGTGCGGTTCACTTATATTAAACTACTATTTTGGATCCTCTTCTTTAAGAAGTCATCCTCTTACTTCCCAAGGGATATGAGAGATAGAAATCTCGAAATAGTTTCCTTTGGGAAAACAATCAAGTATATGCCCCCACGATTCTTATAAGGGCGATGAAAACGATTGTTTTCCCTTCTTCGAACTACATTGTTCACCCAATCGCACAGGACACGAGAAGGTGTATATTATTGTCAGGTTTCCCTTTCACTTCAGAATCTTCACAAAATCTTCCCTTTTTTTATTTCATTCTTCAGTAGGCTCATTGATCTTTCTGGTGAGCCGCACATTTGTTACAAATGGTATTGTAAAAAAAATGTAGCTTCAATTGATAGTTTCTTTTAAATTTATTTCAATTAACTATACATAAAACTTCAATTGATAGTAGTTTCAATTAATTATAGCTTCAATTAACAGTAGTTTCAATTAATTGTCGCTTCAATTAATAGTAGTTCCAATGAAACATAGCTTCAATTAACAGTAGTTTTAATTAATTTTAGCTTCAATTAATTAAAGCTTGAATGAAAAGTAGTTTTATTTAATAATAGCTTCAATTAACAGTAGTTTCAATTAATTATAGCTTCAATTAATAGTAGTTTCAATTTATTATAGCTTCAATTAACAGTAGTTTCAATTAATTATATCTTCAAATAATTATAGCTTCAGTTAACAGTAGTTTCAATTAATTATAGCTTTAATTAACAGTAGTTTTAATTAATTATAGCTTCAATTAATAGTAGTTTTAATTAATTATAGCTTCAATTAACAGTAGTTTTAATTAATTATAGCTTCAATTCATTATAGCTTCAGTTATCAGTAGTTTTAATTAATTATAGCTTTAATTAACAGTAGTTTTAATTAATTATAGCTTCAATTAATAGTAGTTTTAATTAATTATAGCTTAAAATAACAGTAGTTTCAATTAATTAAAGCTTCAATTCATTATAGCTTCAGTTATCAGTAGTTTTAATTAATTATAGCTTAAATCATTAGTATTTCTAATTAATTATAGCTTCAATTAATTGCAGTTGTAATTAATTGTATCTTCAATTGATTGTAATTTTAATAAATCGTATCTTCAGTTAATTGTAGTTTAATTAAATTAAATTTCAATTATTGTTAATTTTAATTAATCCTATTGTTAATTATTGGAAGATGAATTGTTTACAGTTTTAGTATCATTTGAATTACAGGTAATTAAATCTCATTAGTAAAATACAGATCTCAGAATAGAATATGAGACACTAATATAGATTTAAAATTTTAATTCTTTGAGGGAAAAAATCTTTTTTTCGGATACATTATTCATTTTTTCTGTAATGTATACTTTTGTTGTTATACTAATTCTGTCAGTTAATATTCAAGATTTTTCAAAAAATGTTTTTCAAAAAACAGAAACCTATGTAATTAGGAAATTTCAAAAAAAAAAAAAAAATCTGCGCTTGATCTGGAACAAGTGGTACCGCAGAATCCGCCCTTTTTGGGTCCAACCTTTTTCTTACACTTTGAGGAAAATGAGGGCGTAATATATTCTGAGTTAATTATTACTTTTCCACAATGGTTTAGAAGACTTGCATTCTTAAAATCTGTTCTACTGAATTTTAATATATATCATATTCTGAAATTTTTCTATTTAATTCTCGTTTTGTTATGTATAACGTCCGGTCCGTTACTGATGAGCCATTTCGAATTTAGTCGAATGTGTGACACGTGACAATCGTTGTCGTCGTTTATCAATTGATTGACCAGGGGTGACGAAATGTGAGACATCTTTGACAGATCGTCTCTGATGAAAAAAATATTTAAAATATTGAAAAAAATCAAGTCAAATTAAATAAAAATACAATAAAGATAAAATAAAAAATATAATAAAAATTTAATAAAAATGTAATAAAAATATATTAAAATTGATAAAAAATGATAAAAATATTGTTTTTAAATATTCGGAAAAGTTGAAATCGAGTATAAATTTTATTACTTTGGAAATTAATATTTTATTAATAATTTTTTTTTAATTTTTATCATTTTGATATTGATCGTTGTTAACAATTACATAATTTCGATGTAATTTATGTAATTTAAAGAATAGTAAAAATTCAATTCTCATTGTTTTCTATATCAGCAAAACAATGGGCGGTAGATTTGGAAAAAGTCAAAAGAGAAAATTCACTTTAAAGACATCGCAAAGATTTGAAAAGATCTTCTTGTAACATCTTTTTTTTTCTCTTTCATTTTCTTCCTTGTTTCCTAACCCACTCGTAAAAGAAGTTTTGAAGGTTGAACACAAAAAAGCAATTTTTTTTTCTTTTTTTTGTATCCAACTTTTCTCAAATGTTGAAAATTTCTTTTTTTCTTTCCGATTTCACCTTCGCCACAAGTTCCAAACTGACGGAAAAATAGAACCTTGGAAAACAGGAAGTCTCGAGTTCGAGGCGAGAAAGTTTTTTTTTTTTTTTAAATCTCAATGCAAAACTCCAGTGGTCCAGAATCTTCAGTTTCCTCGATCCTCGAAGGTACAACATATATCTTCCTCGAGGAATCACTCCCTGCAGAGTTTTCTCTCGACCTGACAAAAAAAAAAACGACACCCTTATAAATAACACACGTAGAGTTGCGTCTTTAACATTTTTCCTTCAGGGATAAGATTGAAAATTCGAGATTTTCGAAATAATTGAAGTTTTTCCAAATTCTTCATTTCTTGTGTCCTCGAGAAATTGATTGTTTGCTGAATGAAATAAAACAAAAAGAAGGGGGGAAATTGTTAAAAAGTCGATTTTTTGTATTTTTATTTTTAATTATTATATTGTGAAAGGAATGAGCCGTATTTCCTTTTCGCACTTCCGGTTTACTATTGTCAACTCTCGTGTTAACACGTGCTGCGATTATTATACCCTCACTTCCGGTTCACCTTATTTTCGCCAACCTGTAACCTACACGCTTATTTTCTCTCTCTCTCTCTCTCACTTGGCTCGTGTCCGTTTATCTTTTCATTAGAGTCCATTGTTTACCGGAGAATTCATTGTCAATCAAAAAGTTGAAATTGAATTTTAATTAATTAATACTAAAAAAAAAAAAATTAAAAATTGGTAATTGAAAATCTATTTTAATTAAAATAGCAACAATTTGATTATTTAATACTTGATTTGTTTTAATTCCATTTTTAATCGAATTCATATTAATTAATTAGCTAATTAATTTAATTATTTAATAATTAAATGTAAAATTTTTTTTCGAGTTGAAAAATAAATTATTATTTTTCATTAAATATCCATTATTATTATCGATAATAAATAATTCATTTGTTAATTAATTGAAATTAATTAGTTAATTAGTCAATTAGTTAATTGACTATTTATTGATAATTGAATAATTAATTAGTTAATTAGTTAACTAATTACTACGATAACATCGATTTTTATTTAATTAGAATCTATATTAAAAGAATGATTTTTTTCACTCAAATCACAAAAACTTAATGTTAACTAATTATTAACTAATTAAATGAATTAGTTCATTAGTCTATAATTAGTTGAAATTAAAAATTTTCTAATTTCAGTAAATAAATATTCTTTTTGAGTAATTGTCAATTCTAATTAAATAAAAATCGATGTTAACCAATTACTTAATTAACTGGTGAAATTAATTTGTTAATTAGTCAATTAGTCAATTAGTCAATTAGTCAATTAGTAAATAATTAGTTAAAAGTAAATTTTTTTAATTTAAAAAAATTCTTTTTGACTAAATATCGATTCTAATTAAATAAAAATCAGCGTTAATCAATTAATTAGTTAAATTATTGAATGAATTAGTTAATTAGTTAATAATTAGTTAAAATTAAAAATTTATAAATTTTCGTTAATAAAATTTCTTTTCGATTTAATATCGATTCTAATTGAATAAAAATCGATTTTAACTATAAATTGATTTTTAATTCAGTATAGAAATTAAATTTAAATTAATTTTTGAAATTAAACCGCGGGTTTACTATTTTCTCTGAAAGTCTTGAGACAAAATTATTCCACATTATAAAAATTCCCTCTTCTTCTTTTTTTTTTTTTTCTATAAATTTGTACCAATCTGCAGTTTTTGAACACGAAGAATTATTTATGAAAGTCACTTGTTTTTTTAATATAGACGTTCAAGAGACGGATAAGAACTGTGTAACGGTTTTTTGTTCAGATTAAAGCTTATCTTGGTTTCTAATCATTCTTAATTTGTCGAAAGAGAGAAATATGCTACCGTAGACATAAAACTTTAAATTAAACGGAATTAAGAAACAAAGAGAAAAAGAAATACACAATTCTTATTGTAATTATTTTTTATTTTTAAAAATTATTTTTTTCGATTTGTGCAAAAAAAAGAAGAATTGAAACTGGAAATACAGAAAATAAACGAAAGAAAGGGAAAAGAGGAAAGTAATATGGAAAAAATTTGAATTTTTTTTTTTTTGATAATGAAAATTGAGGGTGTATTTTGAAGAATTGTATAAGCAATTTCTGACAATTCGTGCACGGACTACATATACAAATAAAATTGCCATACGCCCCCATAGGTTTAGCTCCCCCTCAATATATACACATGTATGGGGTACATTATTGTTTAGCATTAGCTCTTACCGTACATACTTATGTATACGGGTGCAGCTGTTATGTGGCTTATGCGCGTAAAAATAATCAATACTTGTCGACCAACGCTTAAAAAAAAGGGGTACACATATAATATATAGTGGAACGGACGACTGATGTCATAAATGCTTTGGCTTTTATGTCAACCTGATTTCTCTCTCACTCTCTCTCACTCTCTCTCTCTTTTCTTTCTTTATTCCTTTCTTTTTCTCTTTCTTTTAGTGTTCAAGATTTTTGTTTTATTTCATTTGCCTCTTACAATGCCTCCACTATTCATAGGCACTTCATTTGCCATTTATTACAACTTGCACACGACCTCTTCAAAATAAGAGAATCACTCAACTTTTATATATAGAGAATACACGTACTTACACACCCCTCAAACCTCGTTCTGCGTTAATTTTCATTCGTCGAAAGTATCAGATTTCATTTCTGATGATAGAAAAGTCAATTTTTAAATATGGGGTACGGAACTACAGAAATTTTATTAACCTAAATTCAAAATCGGTATTATTAAAACTATACTGATTCAGTAACAATTTTACCGAACTGATTCAGTACTTTAATGTTTTTTTCTTCTTATTAATGAAAAGGAAAAAAAACTTAAAAGTACTGAACCAGTTCTGTAAAATTGTTATCGAAATCTGAGTCTTAATAACTTTTTTTTAATAAAAAGAAAAAACAACCTAAAACTATTCAATCAGTTCGGTAAAATTATTATTGAATCAGTAATTTTAAGAGAAGTTTTTCATAAAGAGAAAAAAGAACCTAAAAGTACTGAACCAGTTGGGTAAAATTGTTATTGAATCAGTAGTTTTAATATTAAAAAAAAGAAACTAAAAACTACTGAACCAGTTCGGTAAAATTGTTATTGAATCAGTAGTTTTAATATTTTTTTTAATAAAAAAAAACTAAAAACTACTGAACCAGTTCGGTAAAATTGTTGTTGAATCTGTAGTTCTAATAATATTTGTTTAGTAAAAAAAAAACTGAAAACTACTGAACCAGTTCGATAAAATTGTTATCGAATCAGTAGAACGAACATAAAATATATGAATAAATCCATTGTTTGCCAAATCCAAATTTAAAAACATAAAATTAATCACGTTTACTCGAAAGTGGTTTAAAAAATGCAAATGTCTATTAAAATTATACTCATTATTCTGAACTCGCTATAACTATTATCGATTCTTAGATCATTCTTTTTTTTTTAAAGGGGATAATAACCGTTGAGTCGAAATGTTAGTATTTATAAGCGATTGATGTCGTATACACGCATTTCTATATAATATAGTTGAATGTATAGACTTATATATATATGACTTTGGCAGCTGGCATTATAATAGTGCTTCTTGTTAACTTGTAAATGTAACTGGGCACGTGGCATTGTGCTTCACCCACACACCAATGCATCAAATTACACCTCATGTCGATTTCATTTTCAATCGTCATTTCTTGATAGATCACTTTCGATTTTCTTGTTGTGACTTACAGAAATCTCTTACACGCAATATTTATACTAATTGTAGTTACAATAAGAGGAAGTTTCAACTAATTGTAGTTTCAATCAGGAAAAGTTTCACTAATTGTAGTTTCAATCAGAGAAAGTCACAACTAATTGTAGTTTCAATCAGGGATTGTTTCAACTAATTGTAGTTTCAATCAGAGAAAGTTTCAACTAATTGTAGTTTAAAGCAGGGAAGTTTTAACTAATTATAGTTTCAACTAATTGTAGTTTCAATCAGAGAAAGTTTCAACTAATTGTAGTTCAAAGCAGGACAGTTTTAACTAATTATAGTTTCAACTAATTGTAGTTTCAATCAGAGAAAGCCACAACTAATTGTAGTTTCAATCAGGGATTGTTTCAACTAATTGTAGTTTAAAGCAGGGAAGTTTTAACTAATTATAGTTTCAACAAATTGTAGTTTCAATTAGGGAAAGTTTCAACTAATTGTAGTTTAAAGCAGGGAAGTTTTAACTAATTATAGTTTCTATCAGTGAAAGTTTCAACTAATTGTAGTTTCAATCAGTGAAAAGTTTATCAATAATAGTTTCTATTATTGATAATAACTAATTGTAAAAATAACTAATTGTAGTTCCAATACGTGTAAATCTTAACTAATTGCAGTTTTAATTAGGGTAACTGTTAACTAATTGTAGTTTCAATTTGTGGAAGTTGCAAATATAATATTAGTTTTTATTCGTGGTAGTTTCAATTAGTGCAGTTTGAATTAATAGCAGTTAGAACTAATTGTAGTTTAAATTAGTGGTACTCGAAATTGTTCATTAATTTTTTTTTTCTCATTTTTAGAAATATTGCAACTTGCAATAAATATTTTACTGTTTCTTTATAAATTATTTACACTCACAAATAATGATAATTTCAATAAATGGTAATTCCAAAAAATAAATTGTAGTTGCTATATACAGTAAAACTTTCGCCCTACGTCAGAATCTATGAATTTTCAGATATACCTCAGCAAAATTAGTTTGTCACTTCACATAAAATTTTGCCCATAGAAATAAATCTTCCCCGTCGTGTTTATAAATTTATTGTTTGGCAAATATTATATATTTTATTTTTATTATTCCTGAAATATTTTATATTTTCCACTTTTACCATAGGATTATAGTTATAAGTTTTGTGAATGGGGAAACATTTTCTTCTCATATAATCTCTCTAGAGGCCCGTGGAGCTCGGATATTAACTGGTTCCCTTCTTCTTCTTCTAAATTTGTATAGTTTAAATTTCTCTTCGTAGAATTCAGTAAATCAGGGGAAGGATTTACTGTTGAGTGAGACAACTGTCGATTGTAAAACAATTGAAATTTCGTTAATTCGCACGCATTGTGGAATTAAATTGGGGGGTGGAGATTAAACTGGTACATAGGGAGTGCTTAACTGGAAGTTAATTATTTAACAGATTATTAGTTTATATTTGTAATTTATTGTATTATTGTCTATTACAATGGGCAATTATTAGGCAATATAATTATAAATTTTCATTTTACCGACATTAAAATTTATTCATGAAAACTAATTGGTAAATTAATTAAATTTTCGATTATTTATTATTAATGATTAATTATTACTTATTATTTTATTATTAGAATATAATTAATTGATGAATTAATTAAATTTTCGATTATTTATTATTAATTATCATTAATTAATTAATTATTACTTATTATTCTATTGTTAGAATAAAATTAATTGATGAATTAATTAAATTTTCGATTATTTATTATTAATAATTAATCATTAATTATTAACTATATTATTTGCTATTTATTATTGATTATTATTTATTATTCTATTACTAGAATGTCAAAAAACTCATGAAGTGTAATTTAGTAGTCATGGAATGATTTATAATAATAAAAAAAATTGTATAACCATAAATACATCTTCCTAAATTTTCTCATCCTCCAAAATATATTTGCCGTATTTAACACTTTGCTTTTAAATCTCTCTCTCTCGTCAATTATTGTAAGATTGTAACGGTGTGTAATATATTTTTAAAATCCTCCCACAATGGTATTTGCAACCATTTCCTCTTGACGAATTTTGTTGGAGAAATTTTTAAAGGTGTCGATGAGAGCTTTTAAATAATTGAAATGGAGAAAATCTCAAAACTAGATGTTTTATTTCACTGCCGGGCAATTTAAAGTTTAAGGGGATTTAAAGGTCACAAATGAAATAATAAGTATGGTTTTTATATCCACTATTTCTCTCTCAGTTGAAAATGAAAAGAAAAACTTTTCGACTTAGTGTAAATTTTATGCCGGCAAGTTATAATATTCTTCCTAGTTTACATTGTATAAGGAGGCTTAAAAGTAGTATTTTCAAAGTCATTGAAACTTAAAATATGAATTCTTTTTGATGACTATACTGGAGTAAAAGGTAAATTCTAGCGGAAAATTTGCGTGACAAACTTGAGTGAAAACCATTCAGGAGCTCATTCGCTTTACGAGTTAATGAATTCGCATCAACCAAAAGACTTGACGCTTGCCGACAATATAAAACAGGTAAACGGTTATGATGACGAAGATGAGACTTTGGTAAAATTTGTCAAAGCAAACGAAAGAAAGGTTTCTGTGTTTCAAAACTTAAACCCAAATTGGCATCTCTCTCTCTCTCTCTCTCTCTCTCTCTCTCTCTCTCTCTCTCTCTCTCTCTCTCTCTCTCTCTCTCTCTCTCTCTCTCTCTCTCTCTCTCTCTCTCTCTCTCTCTCTCTCTCTCTCTCTCTCTCTCTCTCGCCGAAAACTTTTACCCAAATGCTAAATCAAAACTCTTGACTTCTATTCAATGTTTCTCAGAGAGTGAGAGAGAGATGAGCAGCTGGCAAAGGGATGATAACAGATTTAAAGAGATTTTCCATTTAAGAACATTCGGGAAAAACCCAAAATCATGAAAGTTTGTTTCTAGTCTCGTTAGGATTATTGGAAAATGTTCCTTGTATTTTTTTTTGGTACAATTTTTCTTCGAATTTTTTGTGCTTTTTAGAATGGTCTCAATTCTTGGTAGTTCTAATTGTTGCTAATTTATTAAATGGTAGTTTCTATAGTTGCTTATTCAATTAATAGTAGTTCCAACTAATTGTAGTTTCCATCAGGGGAAGTTTCAACTAATTAGAGTTTCAATCAAGGAAAGTTTCAACTAATTGTAGTTTCTATCAGGGAAAGTTTCAACTAATTGTAGTTTCTGTCAGGGAAAGTTTCAACTTATTGTAGTTTCAATCAAGGAAAGTTTCAACTAATTGTAGTTTTATCAGGGAAAGTTTCAACTAATTGTAGTTTCTATCAGGGAAAGTTTCAACTATTTGTAGTTTCAATTAGGGAAAGTTTCAACTAATTGTAGTTTCCAGCAGGGGACGTTTCAACTAATTGTAGTTTCTATCAGGGAAAGTTTCAACTAATTGTAGTTTCTATCAGGGAAAGTTTCAACTAATTGTAGTTTCTATCAGGGAAAGTTTCAACTAATTGTAGTTTCTATCAGGGAAAGTTTCAACTAATTGTAGTTTCTATCAGGGAAAGTTTCAACTAATTGTAGTTTCTGTCAGGGAAAGTTTCAACTAATTATAGTTTTATCAGGGAAAGTTTCAAGTAATTGTAGTTTCTATCAGGGAAAGTTTCAACTAATTAGAGTTTCAATCAAGGAAAGTTTCAACTAATTGTAGTTTCCAGCAGGGGAAGTTTCAACTAATTGTAGTTTCTATCAGGGAAAGTTTCAACTAATTGTAGTTTCTACCAGGGAAAGTTTCAACTAATTGTAGTTTCTATCAGGGAAAGTTTCAACTATTTGTAGTTTCAATTAGGGAAAATTTCAATTAATTCTAGTTTCAATAGTGAAACATTCAAGTAATTGTGTAGCTTTAATTGGGAAAGGTGGTAAGTAATTGTAGTTTTAAATAATTTTGGTTTTCAATTAGTGAATTGTAACTAATTGTAGTTACAACTAATTATAGTTTCTATTAGCGAAACTTACAACTAATTGTAGTTTCAACTAATTGTAGTTTTAATCGTTGCTTATTAAAATTAGTGGTAGTTTCAATTTTGCTAGTTTCAATGATTGATAATTGAAATAAATTGTAGCTTTAATCCCTGCTAATTCAAATTAATGATAATTTTAATCATTAGTTATACTAATTAGTGATAGTTTAAATTTTTTTTGATAATTCTAATCATTTCAATTTTCAATTGTTAGTAGTTCCAATTAATTGTAGTTCAATTATTTTGATAATTTTAATTAAAGTGTATTTTTATTATTGGTAAATCATTAATGGTAGTTTCCATAGCTACGGCTAATAGTTAATAATTATGGATAATATTCTTTTTAAAATTATTATTATTATTAATGTACAACTGTAAAATTTTATTTCTGAAAATATTCTCTATATATTTTTTTTTTTTTTGTCATTTTTAATGAAATGAAATAAATAAAGGAATGAATGGTTATTCGTGATAAAATATTGGTTAGATACTCACGCAGAGATTGAATTTTTGTGAAAAGCCGAGGTCATGTGTTTTGACCAAAAAGATATACAAAATCGACTAATTTAAAGAATGGACGGAACGGAACTCGGAAGGAGGGAGAGAATAAAATTTAGGGTGTACATACAGACAATTGAAGAATTCTGGATGTATATAAGAAAAAGTAACAGGGGGGGTGACTTATAGAATAGCAACAGCGGCCAATGAGTGAGAAATGGAACATATATGTCTCTCACGGCGGGAACTTAAAGATGCACATTAGTTGTAATTCAGTTGCATTCTTTAAGAATGCATCAGATATTTTATTTATATCGGCAGCTTTTAATTATAATCAATTGTATTCATTTTTTTTACTTTTTCTTTATTATTATTTTTATTTATTTATTTGTTTTTATTTTCTATTTATTTTTGTGTTTTATTTTATTTTTTTTTATTTTCTATTTATTTTTGTGTTTTATTTTATTTTTTTTTATTTTCTATTTATTTTTGTGTTTTATTTTATTTTTTTTTATTTTCTATTTATTTATTTATTTATTTATATATTT
>JUFY01014747.1:0-40424 GCA_001855655.1 Leptopilina clavipes
AAAATTATGAAATGTACCGAAAGGAAAAAATACGAGCAGTTCAAAGGGAAAAAGAAATAGAAATTTTACACGATTCCATGTTTTCATAGTGCAATTAAATTACAGTATGAACTTAGGTAATTTTTTTAAGAGTTTAATAGAAAATAATTTTGTAAATAAATTAATTTAAATAGTTTAGGAAAAATTTCTCTAAAATTTATTGAAATTGTTTCTTATATAAAAAGCAGAAATAAAAGGACCAATTAATTTTAATTGTAAATAATTAAAATGTTTTAAGTATTAAAATGTTAATATTAAAGAATTAAATGCATTTTTGTAATAACTAGAATTAAAACTAAAAATTTGATCACATTGGATCAAAAAAAATATCAAAAATTTGAAATTTTTTTGAAATATGTTCTGAACTTGTTAGCTTCATAATAAATTGTTCAAAATGTTGTTGCAGAATCAAAATAAACAGTAATCAATTTTCCGGAAAGCATAAATAAATTTTATGCCTTAAATTAACTAAAAATTTGATCACATTGGATCAAAAAAAATATCAAAAATTTGAAATTTTTTTGAAATATGTTCTGAACTTGTTAGCTTCATAATAAATTGTTCAAAATGTTGTTGGAGAATCAAAATAAACAATAATCAATTTTCCGGAAAGCATAAATAAATTTTATGCCTTAAATTAACTAAAAATTTGATCACATTGGATCAAAAAAAATATCAAAAATTTGAAATTTTTTTGAAATATGTTCTGAACTTGTTAGCTTCATAATAAATTGTTCAAAATGTTGTTGGAGAATCAAAATAAACAATAATCAATTTTCTGGAAAGCATAAATAAATTTTATGCCTTAAATTAACTAAAAATTTGATCACATTGGATCAAAAAAAATATCAAAAATTTGATATTAAAAATGCGAATTTTTTTCATTAACTTTTTCTATCCAGTGTCCCTACCTGCCCGTTTTAAAAAATCAAAAATTCGAATAAAGTCAAATTAAAAAGTAATTTTAAAGATTTTCATCAGTTGAGCCAGATATATTAGATTTCATTTTTATTTTTCAGTTGAGGTTCATATTTAACGACTTTCAAAAGCCTCTAAATTGTTTGAAGTAATTTTGCCTAATTAAAAAAAAATTCTATGTTTTTTAAATTAGCTTCTTTTTAGTTTTAAAAGTTGTGTGTTGAATGGGTTTTCAGTGACTATTTTAGGTGATATCAGTTGGGTGTATTTACCTCATATTTAAATATGTCGAAAAAAATATTCTATTATTGAAAATAAACTACTCACCGATCGATGATTCACATGTTGGAGCGATTTCACTTCTGAGTCACATTTGCACTTCTGCGAGGGTCTACTTTATTCAGCCTCGAATCTTCCTCCTGCCCTCCCAGGGTTATTATTTTGGCATGAACTGAAAAAGGAAAAAAGTTAATTAACAATTAAATTGCACAAGTATTTTTTAAAATACAATCACGTGCTGAAGTTAATTGTTCAACAAGGAGTATATTAATAAATACCAAAAAATAAATATCAAATGTTTCCCGCCATAACATACTTAACCTTAAAATGGACCGACAAGTTTGAACAGGTCTAGATAGGGAATTTCTTGCAGAGCAATAGTGCCAACCCAAGAATACAATATTTCTAATCTCTTTCTGCTGCTTATACCAACACAACAATAATAAATAAAAATCAATATTTTACTATTTATATTATTATGTTTAAGGAATTAAATAAACAGTTTTCTTTATTGAAAAAATGGCCTCTTAATATATATTTTTTGTTTAATATTAAAAGGTATTTATTTCTCTATTTTAAAAAATACTTTTTTGAAAATAAAAATCTTTTGACACTTGTCAACACCCTATTCACGCCTGCGCAATACTCACCAGAAAAGTATTGTGAATATTCGTGAAATTCTCTTGTCAAAATTTGTTATTTTTATTATAATTTTGAGGATATAGTCAATAATTTTTCAAAATGAATAGATTATTTGGTCGCGGTAAACCCAAAGAACCACCACCAAGTATTACTGATTGTATTACAGGAGTGAGTATGATTGAATAATAATTAATTACTTTATAACCTCAAAATCTCCAAATGTAATGATTCACACAAATGATATATAAGTTTTAATAACAAATTAATATAATAATTTGACACTAATTTTACATTAAAGAGAAAAAAATTTATTAATTATTAAATATTATTAATTTAAAAAATAGTTTCTCTAATTAAAAATATTTATGTTATAATTGAAGTGTCTTAACTACGTCATGACGTTTCACATCATAAAATTGATAAATATATCTATCTTTTATCATAAAAAGTTAATAAAAGTACTTCACTTTTTATCATTTTATTCTATAATTACAAAATAATTGAAAATTATTATAACATGGCAATTTTATTTTTTTTAAATTACTTTTTGGATTATTGATCATTAGAAAGATTTCAAGGTCAAGTACGATAATAAACCAATTGATAAATATGAATATTTATCAATTGAATATTATTATTCATTGTTTCTATTTTAAATAAAAATTATTTTTTTTATAGATTGACAATAGGGCAGACAATTCGGAAAAGAAAATAGCGAAATTAGATGCAGAGCTAAAGAAATATAAGGATCAAATGCTGAAAATGAGAGATGGACCAGCCAAAAATGCAGTGAAAGCTAAAGCAATGCGTATTCTTAAGCAAAGAAAAATGTATGAATCCCAGGTGGATAATTTGAGGCAGCAAGCTTTTAATATGGAACAAACAAATTATGCCACACAAACTCTGAAAGATACTCAAACAACAGTGATTGCTATGAAACAGGGTGTTAAACAAATGCAGAAGGAATTTAAGAACATTAATATCGATCAAATAGAGGTGAATTATCTTAATTTCTTTCAATGACATTTTTCTGAAAATTTCGATTTAAAAAAGAATCGTTTTCTTTTATAACTACTTATGTGATTTTTAATATTTTTCAGGATATGCATGATGAATTAGCAGATATGTTGGATGAAGCTAATGAAGTTCAAGAGGCAATGGGTCGAAGTTACGGAATGCCCGAAATCGACGATGATGAATTGGAAGCAGAACTTGATGCCCTAGGAGATGATCTTGCCTTGGAAGAAGATACATCATATTTAGATGACGCTATCAAAGCACCAAGTGCACCTGACAAAGAACCAAGTGCTACACCGATCAGAAATAAGGTACTGATTTGCTATTCTTTTTATTAAAATATATTTCTTGTACTTAATCTTCTTTGTTTAATTTACATTAATTTTTTCACGTTTCTATTTACAGGATGGTGTCTTAGTAGACGAATTTGGCTTGCCACAAATACCAGCGAGTTAATTTTAAATATTAAGTATTAAGTGTCTCCTGTCTAGATCACTTTCCAATTGTTAAATGCTTTAACGACACAAAATGGCTTTCACAATTAACTCTCTTTTTTTTTAAATAATATATATAATATAACGAATGTTAATTTTCATTGAATTTAAATATGTACAAGCAAGGCTACAAAAAAATTTTAAATAAAAGTAAGCTAATAGCTGAGATTTGGTATTTAATTTTTAAAAATAGAAATTTAAATCAGTCGCAGTCTCGGTTCATTTATAGGTTTTTGGTTTTGTAGTTCCATGTATCCTTCATAGACATTAATGGCACTGTTTCGACACTCGAGAAAATAATCTTCCTCGAAATTATCGACTTGAAGGTAATGATGAACGTGAGCCTTGTAAAACAATTGGGTAATTAATATATTACTTTAATTTTTAACGAATTATTTAAAAATCTACCTTCTTTTTGTAGAGTTTATCGAATTGGCGAATGACTTCGAGCAGCATTGAAGACATTGATGTGGAATTGACAAGACTAAGAAGTGATACAGGATGTCCTGCTGGAGGAACTGAACATAAGCCGAGTTTCATTACTTCTTTGCTCCACTCGGTAAAATTCACCTTGCTTTGAAATCTAAACATTTTAATAGAAATAAAAAACATTTTTTCAAATAAAATTTCGAAATTTTATTTTATTATTTAAAGTATCTAATAATCATTAAATATCAGTATATAAATTTACCGTGAAATATTTTTTCTTATATCAGTGAGTGAAGTATCACCTCGTACAATGTGAGCTGCGCCAAGAATCACAGAATCCGTTTGAAAAGGATCCGCTTTTATTAGTTGATTATTTCTCGACCATGCAGTTGTAAATAGTTCGTCTAGAATTCTTTACAAATGGAGATTAAATGAGTAATTTACAAATTGAAAAAGTAGAAAAATGGAATATTGACACTTAGTAAATTACTTAGAAAATAAAAGCATACTTTGTTTTTTGAGACAACGAAATTTTTGCCGCCGTCAGAGTAGCGGGACTTACACTGCTGAATATGTAATGCAAATTAGGATATGGAACAAGATTTGTTGCAAGTTCATTCATATCTGTATTTAGACTTCCTGAAAATCGCGATCCACTGTAACAAACAGAAAATAATGTCTATTTTCTTATCAAAAATAAAGTATGTATATTAAAATTTAAGAAGAAAATACAAATAGAGTGGAAAAAACCTTGTTAAATGTAGAAGCATATTAACGATAATGCTATTCATATCCTGAAACGGTCTACACGAAGCGTTATACTTGGCTTGATCAGAATTTTCCTTTTTATTTATATGGGCATAACAAATATCCTGGAGAGCCTTATTCTCTGCCGGGAAAACACAAGTTCCAAAATCTGTAAGTTGTTTTGTTGCCAAGAGAACATTGTAAGGAGATGTTATTACGTCTTCACTCCCAGCTGGATATACACATGACACAAACCTGTCAAATTATTTCAATTACTATTAATTTAAATGAATAATTATGCCAATTAATTTTATCTATTCAAAAAACTATCAGTTAAATAAGTTCTCGTCTAATTTAAATATTTGAAAAATTCGGTTTTTCTCAAAAATCCAGAGAAACTTAATTTACAATTAGAAAAATTAATGTCGAAATTAATCAATAAATACCTATCAACGTAAGGATAATTGTCAGCTAATATTTTTAAAGTCGCTGTTCCTAATCCAGAGCCTGTTCCACCTCCGAGAGAATGAGTTATTAAAAATCCGTGTAAACAATCACATTTTTCAACAGTTTTTCTAATTGTTTCGCAAATTTGATCATGATAGTTTCCACCATGTGTGTGATAACCAACCGCCCTAAGAAACATTATAATGTATTTTTCAATTAATTAATTAACTATATTTTGAAGTGTTTTTACCAATTGTTTGCTGAGCCAGGATAATTTGTAATCGTACAAGTTTGATCGAATAAATTTCTCAATGGACCTTGCTTGAAACGAGAAACAACACTATCTTCCATATCAATCAAAACCGCCTAATTAAACAATAAAATCGTTATAATAATCTCATAAATAATTAATAGAATATAAGAAAAATTTTCTTACCCTTGCTTTAACTTTTGCTGAAACTAATTCAGAAACAGTTTTAAAGGCTAAATCGCTGTTGAATTTTGGGACATAAAAGAAACTGTTGAAAGCATCACAAAGATCATTTACATTTTTGCTGTAATTCTTTTGGGTCTTGAGATAATTAATTTCATTATTTGTTGTTTGAATTCCATACTCGTGCAATACTAATGGCCAAAAAGCAGAACCTATTTGATTTCCGCATTGTCCGACTAAAAATATATATAAAAAAAATGTCAGAAAGATAATTAAATTATTTGTGAACTAATAAAAGTATAATTGAAAAATAATTCTTAAAAATATAACATAATTATTAATTATATTGATATAAATTTTGAGGTTATGTACTCCTATGAGGGTAAACAAAATTTCAAAGAACTTTACCTTGAATTGTAATAAATTGACTCATAATTGTCAACACTTGTGTCAATTTATTTTATTAACATCATTAATTATAATAAATAAAGCACTGGAGCATTCATCGCTTTAATAAAATATAAGATGTAGAGCAATGTTTTGATTTTGACAGTAGCAGACAACAATAAATGTAAATTCGCGCCATTTGATTATTGCAATCTGGCGGTAATTTGGCAAACTTTGAAATTCACATTTAAAAAAGAAATTTAGTTGTTTCTTCTTTCTTCATTTTTCACTTTTATTCTTCTCTTTCTAGAGTATAAGATCGAAAACACTTTTTTTATCCACTATACTTTATATTAAATTCTTCTTCTTTTTAAAGTATTCTTCTTTCGTCTGTCTTTATTCTTATCACTTAATTTTTTGAGAAATATATATCATCACTAAAGGAAGATATTCAATCTGCATATATGCATTGTTTTTTATTTGATTAACACTCTTTTTTTGTCAGTTTCTAGCAAATATTATCTAAAACAGAAAAAAGTAACACGAAAAAACAAAAAAATTTATTCTTATCAACCTGAAACAGAAAAACTGACCTAAAACAGAAAAAACATTTATATTATTAACATGAAATAGAAAAAGTAAACTAAAACATAAAAAACATTTTTTTTCTTAACCTGAAACAGAAAAAAAATTTTTATTAAACTGAAAGAGAAAAAATATAAATTATTATTAACCTGAAAAAGAAAAAATATAGATTATTATTAACCTGAAACAGAAAAAATATAAATTATTATTAACCTGAAACAGAAAAAAAATTTTTATTAACCTGAAACAGAAAAAAAATTTTTATTAACCTGAAACAGAAAATATAAATTATTATTAACCTGAAACAGAAAAAATATAGATTATTATTAACCTGAAACAGAAAAAATATAAATTATTATTAACCTGAAACAGAAAAAAAAATTTTATTAACCTGAAACAGAAAAAATATAAATTATTATTAACCTGAAAAAGAAAAAACATTTATATTATTACTCATAAAAAAAATCCTGAAATAAAAAAGAAAGCGTACAAATATTTACATAATTTTATATTAGAAATGTAATAAAGATAATGTAAAACATATACCAAAAGCTGAAAGAATTCGCACAGATTAGACAAAATAAAAATATTTAGCTCATTTACAGCTTTACTTGAAAAAACCCAATTGTATTGCAACAATGAAATTTCACTGTTGCATTAAAAAAATAGTTTTTCTCAAATAAATGCAAATGAACCACATTTACAAGACAAATTTTTGATAAAAACACAGCGACACTAAAAAAAACATGCAAAATACTTATCACTAGAAATATTCACACCAAAGAACCCTACTTTCCTACCTATTAGTGGCATAACTAAAAAAGTTACTTCTCACACACAGGGGAAACCACCTCCGGAGGTGTATTTTGGGGAACCTGAAACTCACCAACACACTCACTCCACGATCCTCACACATTCCGCCCCGGTGCAATTTTGGGGATTACGTCCCGGGACGCATCCACCGCACCTGAGCTCAAAAGCTGAAACTCTCAAAATTTGGAACATTAAAGGAGGGCTGTAATTTTAATTTGAATGTTCAACTAATTTGAAATTGCTATTTTCTACTTATTTCATTTATAACATTTTTTTATAAAAGTGAAAATATTTTAAATTTAATAATTTATTTCTTTAATTATTGCAAAAAAATATTAGCTTTTTATTATACTATATTTTTCAGAAAAAAATTTAAATATTGGCAAAATGAGTTTAATAAAATTATTCAAAAATTACTGTGCATAAATTAAAAAAATTATGAATCAAAAAAAGGGTGTATTACATATAACAAATATATTCCTGAAATAAATAGCAATTAACAAAATTTTAATATTACAAACAATGAGATTGTAAGTTTAAAATAATGTCTGCTTTGAAATGCTATTTTGTCAATTAATTTCTGAAATAGTGTTGATTTCGGAAATTAATTATTCCAGGTGGTGTCGCTGTGTTTGGTAGGGTTAAAAGCACTCACCGTCGCGGAATCACCTCGACGGAGCGATGGCAGCATCGCCTCTTCTGGACCAGCCCCCCAGTGGCCCCTCTTCTATGCGGGGAGACCGGGGTTGCTATGCAGGGGCCATGCTTTCTCTGCATCCTCCTTCCTGTCCCACCAGTCTGAAAAATATTAACAAAAATAATTAGTAAAGACAATTGAAAATTTTCTCTATTTAAAAAGATTTAGTTTTCAAAAAAAAAGTCAAGAAGACGATTTTTTTTTAATTTTGAAAATAAAAAATTTTTTTCTATACTTACAGCGGTCAGTCTCAGCCTATACCCGACCTCCATCCTGGAGCTGCACTCGTTCGATGTCATCTATGGGGCACAAAAAAAAAATATATCACTCACTCCCGGTTTAAGATAATATCGAGCACTCCCGAACCACGTGTTGACAAACTGGAAAAGGGGCAAATTTTTGTAATTATCTGCGATCGCGGTTTAATTTTTGCGAACACTCCCGATTTCAAAGATTAATTTTTACTGAAAAAATTAAAACCCTACATTTCACTCGATCGCGGGTTTAAGAAATTCGAACGCACTCCCGAAGCTTAGACTAAAAAAAAATACAAAGCTTCCTCCCTGAGAAAGCAAAAAAGTAAAAATAGAAATTACAATTTTTAATTGAGGGTGAATTTAGAAACACGTGGTGGAACAATATTCGCGCACTCCCGATGCTAACAATCACTTGTGGAAATTAGATTTTGCAATTCAAAGTGATTTTCGAAACACGTGGTCGAACGAGATGTGCGAATATTCTTTTTCTTCTGGGATTATGGCGTCGTATATTCAGGAAAATTGACGAGATGAGCAAAAAATTCTTCTTCTTCTTCTTCTTCTTTAATTGTAGCTTCGTATAATCAGTCCATTTCACGAGACACGCCAAGAGATTTTTCAAATCTTGCACCAATCCTTCTGACCGCTTTTGACCCACGCTGATAACTGACGCCATGTTGGAGTGGGGATGAGAAACATGGGCGACGATGGTTCAAACTCCTGTCTCTTTCTCTCACTCCATTTCCGTTCTGAAAATTAAATATTTCATATAAGTACAAATAAATATATTAAAAATAAAATATTCTATATATTCGTAATTATATATAATAAATTGTATTCTAATCACTGTTTTTCACACTTGGAAGAAGCACAGAGTGGGGATGTGTCACGTGTGTCAAATTGAAAAGTCACGTGGTACAACAAAACCTGGTGGCGCCAAATTTGAAAATATATTTCAATATTTGCCATTTTTCCCTTATTTGGAAAATCAATAAATGATTACTGACAAAGAGAAATTATTTTTAGAAAAAATATCTTATCAATCAATGCTAAACATGTAGTGATTTTGGATAATTGTATCCAAACAAATTAAAATTTGAAATCACGTGATCGTACAAATTCTAAATTTTCAAATTTTGCACTAATCACGCTGGTCTTCACTCGGCTGTGAAAGAAGCACGTGGGGATGTGTCACGTGTTTCAAATTGAATGTCACGTGGTTCAACAAAACTTGGTGGCGCCAAATTTGAAAGTAGATTTCAATATTTGCAAATTAACTCTTATTTGAAAAATCAATAAATAACTATTGTTGACAAAGAGAAAATATTTTTAGAAAAAAATATCTTTTCAATCAATGTTAAACATGTAGTTTGTTCGGAATTTTTTCCAACATAAATAATAAATTTTTTTTTTCAATTTAACATTAACTTCAATTAAAAAATGAATATTTTTTTGTCTTCGAAAATATTCAAAATTTGGCTAACAATTTGGCCTTATAAGTTTCCTTACATAATAGAAGAATATTATATAAAAATGAATTATAATTATGCTTCTTATACTATATATAGGTATAAATTATCAAACTTATAGCGCTGCCATCGCTCCGATCAATAAAGGGTAGGAGGACTGTTTTGTCAACTTTCTTCTAAGGCATTTGTTCGATACATTGATAATAGCAAATGTGGTCTTAATTAAAACATTTATTACAACCCTTTCCCCAAAATCCAAGTCATCTGATCAATTGTAAGTAATATTTTTAATCGCATATTAAACTTTATCAGAAAAATGTATATTTATCAGAAATTTTCTTTCATTTCTAATACAATATTTTTTCTATAATAAAATCAATTAATATAGAAACGATTATATTCATCCCTACCAAAAACTTTGAAAAATTAAGAATAAATATATGCAAATTTTTATACTACAAAAAAAGGTTAATGGAAGACTGTATCATTTTTAAATAAAATAATTCTATTTGATTCTTCGTTGGTTTGACATTTTACGGACATTGAAAGTCGATATGGTGGTAATGTTATAATTAAAAACACTCAACTATTTAAGTGAATCTGAAAAAAATTTATTTGACTTAAATAATGAATTACTTGATTTTTATATTAAATAAATATTTATTTGCATCAAATAAATTTTACTTGAGTCAATTAAATGTTAATTGATTTAAATACAGAATTTATTGATTCGATTATAGTTTATTTGATTTAAATAAAAATTATTTGGTTCAAGTAAATATTTATTTGATAATAGACAAGTAATCGATTGATTTGAATAAAATAAAAATTTTTTTTCAGTGTATAGAAACAGTGTAATTTAAAGGATGTTATTATATAATAAAAATTAAGTTGACAATATATTATATTATTTAATAAAAAAGTAAAAATTGATTTAATATTTTCTTAATTTTAACCTTTAGGTTTTTTAGTTATCAATAAATTATGAAGGAAAAAAATTTTTTAAATTCATTTTTATGAATTATTTCCAATTTTTTTTTTAGACGATATGGTTTCCTTAGAAGATAGTTGGAAAGAAGCGACTGAGGGATTAGATGGTGAAGTTTGTGACACATGGTTTACTCGACTTCAGGAAGCATATTCTGAAGAGAAGAGGACTTTTCATAATGTAGAATCTCTTTGCGAGAAGCTCAATCATTTTTATGAATTAAAGGAATCAATTAACAAACCCCAGGCGATGTTGTTAGCCCTTTTCTTTCAAAAGTACGTAAATAGTAAATTTTTTATACCTATTTTTTTCAATAATTACTATGTGGAAAAAACAGAATATTCCCCTTCTCAAAAAAAAATTATAATAACTATTTTTCAGTTTTGTATTTTATTAATAATTACTATGTGGAAAAAAATTTCAGAATATTTTCCCAAAAAAAAAATAATAACAATAACTATTTTTCAGTTTCGAATATGATCCAAAAGCATTAGACGATGAAAATAAAAGTTTAGAGCACTTCTCAGCTTTTGCGGATGAAGTCGGTATTCCTGCAGTAAGTTATCAAATAAAAGTTTAATTTAATTTACTACAGTAAATTTTTTTTTCTTGCTGGACTAACCAGAAAATTAGTTAATTCATAAAATGAACTAAATTCGAATATATCAAAATTCCCAAAAACAAGTTTTACGCTCTAAATTAATATTTATTTTTAGGATGGAGAATTACGAGAAGAGACTTGCGCTTTATTGAGAGCAGCAGCAACGCACAGTACAGAAGCACATAAAATTGGAGGCGCATTTGGAGGAGAAGATGCTCACTATTTATTAGATTTAGATATGGCTATTTTGGGATCTGTACCGGAAAAATATGCAGAATACAGAGAACAAATTCGTGGGGAATATTCATTTCTCAGTGAACCCATGTATACTGCACTGAGACTAAAGGTAAAAACAAAAAAAAAAAATATCAAATAAAAAAATCATCCAAATGAAAATAAAAAAATTTTAATTCAAATATAGTATATAAAATTATGTAATATATTTAAACCTAAAAAAATTTCGGTCAACAGGTGCTACAAAATTTCCTGCAAATTCCAAATATCTTTGCAACGAAGGAATTTCGAGAAAAATTTGAAGAGCAGGCGCGACAAAATATTCAAGCCGAAGTAGAACTTTTGTCATAGAATGTTTTTAAAATAAAAACATTTTTGATAAATGCCTTGATATTGAAAAAAGGTCATGAAATAATATTGTTTTTTTTCGTGACTGCAAAACTATATATTATATATAAATCTCACGATTCAAAATATTGCGTAAAGAAAATATTTAATTTTAACTATTACATTGTTTAAATAATTTAAATATTTAATTAATTTCATCGTTTCGAAGAGTACAAGCACAAAGGAATTAGCGATCTTTTAAAGAATCGCGACGAAATGATGAGAAAAGGATTTCATAATATTATATGAAAATTTATTTTTCTTCATCAAAAATCCATGTTATATAATATAAATCTCTTTAAAAGGTTTTTAACACAAGACTATATAATTATAAGTCTCGTTTTGTTTATCACCAAAGCTATTCATTGCAAATAAGACGAAAAAAAAAATTACTGTGCTACTGAATGTGAAAACTACGCGATAGACTTTTGATGAATCTGGATACAAAAAAAAAACTGAATCTTTATAATGTAATGAAAATAAATTATTTAAAATTGTACTGTTGACAGTAGAATGTTTCAAAAAGAGATATTTGTTAATAATTGCATTATTTTTCCCACAATTTTGTGCGTTGTGAAAATAATTTCTTAAATAATAGATAAAAATTGTTTGCGAAATTGTTCATAATTGTAAATCAATAACGTAGGAAAAAATTTGATATAAAGAGGAAGAAAAAAAGAATTAAATTCTTGCCATACGTCTGAATTTATATTGATTAGAAATCAGACAAAAATACGAATTAAAAATGACTGCGCGCAACGACTGCTAATATTGAATTAATATAAATCTATACCACTTTAAAAATCAATTTCACGCTAGAAAGAAATAAAAAAAAAAAATTCCGTTTGGAATTTTTTTTCCCTTTACATTTTACTTTATTGTTCCAGCATAAATTATAATGAAAATCACTGTATTATAGAAATGATAAAAAAAACAAATGTTTTGACTAAAATATAAAATTTGATGACAAAGAAAAATTGAATTTAAAAAAGTTTATATTTCTTAAAAAAAATTGAAGCACATCTGTGACAAAACAATGAGTGGTTATTCAGAATTGCGTCGAAAACGGGTAAGAATAAAAATATCAATTCAAGATTTTAAAGTTAAAAATATAAAGACAAGTGCTTTTATTGTTATCTAGATATACTCTATATATGAATATACGGGTTCGTTTTATTTAGAAAAAAAAACAATTGATATACAAATAAATGTATTTAAGAAAAGGATAATTATATACATAACAATCAAAAGTAAATAATAATCCTTCTCAATTTTGTCGGATGTTATTTCAAAAATATGCGGTGCAATATGTGAATTTATGACAAATAAATAAATAAAAAAAAATTAATTATTTCCTTCATTTTTAGAAATTTCGAAAAAATTTCAATATTTATTTCAATATTTATTTTAAAAAAAAATCAATATTTATATGCTTTTTAAAATTTTGTAAAATTATTTTAAAATTATATACAATTTACCATGACGATATTGATTAAACAGAGAATAATTTATTTGGTATCCAAGACAAAATAAATTTCAAGTGAATATTAAATTTGATTCATCAGTTTAATTTTTATCGTTAAGAGAAAAAGAGATTATTTTGTGTGAAAGAAAAATTTTGTTTTTTAATGAAGAAACTTGAATTATGCCGACGAATACTGAAGTCTTTGATAGGACTAATTATGAGATCGATCAGGTGTGGAAAAATTATTTAATATGTTCAAATTTTCGAAAAAGAAAAAAAAAGAGAAAAAAGAAAAGCTATTTTAAAATACTTTTTTATTTTGTATTATTTCCTTTTTCCATAAATAAGTTTTCCGGAAGGTGATTTAAAATTATTTTTAGATAGCAAATTCTTATCGATTGGAATCGCAAAATCCATTTAAAGCGGAACCAGTGGAGAAGATTTTAGAAACATGGATGAATAATATTTTAGAAAATGCGTCATACGATGCAAATGAAAGTCCTAAACTGTGTGCGCAAATTGCGACAGAAATTCGGAATCGAGTGCAAACGTTAGAATTTGATAGGTTGGTAAATTTATGGATATTTAAAAAAATTTAATTGTTCGTATTTATACCAAAAAACAATTTTATTTCATTCAAAACAATCGGTTAATTTATTATCAAATAAACATTTATCTAACTCAAATAAACATTTATTTATTGATATTAAATAATATTGATTATTTGAGTTCAAAAAAATGTTTATTAAACATTTTGTCTTTGTTTTTTTTGTAGATATAAAATTGTGGTTGTTGTGAGCATTGTGGAAAAAGAAAATCAGGGGCTAACATCATCAATGGCGTGTGTCTGGGATAGTCAAAGAGACAATTATGCTAAATATGTACTGGAAACTCTTACTTTTATTGCATATTGTTGCGTTTATGGCGTTTATTGTGAATAAGTGTTGCAAATGTTAAATAACGTTCATTTAAAAATATAAATATATAATTTTAAACTTCAGTAATATTTAGAATTCACGAATTTTGCATTAAGAATATTTGAAAAACAGTTGAATAACTTTTCCCTGCAGCAGTTTGTGAAAAATAAATATTTACGACACCAAAGTCATTAAACATCTTTTTTTTATGTACTGATGTTATCTATTTGCACTAAAAAAGAAATTTTACCTCACAAAATTCTTATTGCAAATAAGTTACAAATATTATCTGGATAAAGAAGTTTTATTTTTTCCAAACGACTATTTTCTATGATAGCCAAAATCAATCAAAAATTTTAGATTTCGTTCTATACACTGACAAAAAATTATTTAATTTAAATAATAAATTACTTGAATATTATCAAACAAAATTTTACTTGTATCAATTAAATTTGATTTGAGTCAATTAAATGGTATTTGATTTAAATACAGAAATTATTATTTTTATTACGGTTTATTTGATTTAAATACAGAAATTATTATTTCAATTACCGTTTATTTGATTTAAATAAAAATTATTTGGTTATTCAAGTGAATATTTAATTTGATAATAGACAAGAAATCAGTTATTTGAATCGAAAAATTTTTTTTTCAGTGTATAAAAGAATTTAGAGTATTTTAAAGAAAGTGATAAAATATAATCTTTTGGTGAATTCAATGAAGTAGGGATATTTCTCGATAGGATTATAAAATTGAGCATTTATCTTAAATGAGAAAGGGAGAAGAAAATTACAACTACAAACCATTAAATAAGAGAGGCGAAAGAGTGGGTATGAAACAAGTGAAGTTGTTTCATACCTGCCACTCATTGTAAGTTCAGACTCAATTGAAATAAGATGCCTTGATAGTTGCAGAAACAAATTTATTGCGATATTAATATTATTAATCTCATTTTCTTTTCTTTTTTTTTAAATAAATAACACAAACATTTTTTTCGTCGTCATTTTTTTTCTTGTATTCGGTTTATCCCGAATACAAGAACGGTTATTCTTTCGAGTGTTTCAATTTAAAAGGAAGAAGAAAAAGGATTATTTGAAGAGATAAGGTAAGATGGATTTAATTTTTGAAATCTTTAAATTATTCGTTTTCAAATTTTGTCAATTATTTTAAATTTTCCTTTATTCAAATGTAAAAAAAAATATTTCCTTTTAATTGTTAATTTATTTTTTTTCTCTTTTATACAACGAGACAGGGAAAATTAATTAACTTTTTGGCAATTAAAATTTTATTTAAAAATTTCATGAAATATCTAGTGATTCTGTATAAAATGGAATATCGCTTCTTGTCATTTAGAAAATAAAAAACAATATCAGAGAAAAATAAAGAAAGTTAATAAAAATTTTGAAATTTTATATAAAGTCAAACTTTATTTACTGATGAAATTTTCACGTTCCATTTTCGAATAAAAAGTCATTGCACTGGGAAAAAATTGATTACGATCGATTAAAATGGGTTTGGTCGGGAAATTGAAAGGTAATTGTTTTTTTTCGGAATTTATGTCAGTAGTCATTAACAAACTGTGGGCTATGTCGGTTGTGAGCTCATTCTTTGTTATTTTTATCTAAAGTTCGAAGACTCTGAACTTATTCACAGTCTCTAAATAACAAATACAATATAATTATTTATAATAATTATTATTTATAATAATAATAATTATTTATCAAGAAATGTATTAATAACTGTCAATGCATCCCTTCATACATTCTTTCTATTAATAATTACTTTAGTTTAATTATTTAAAGTTTTTACTTTTCGTTTTGAAAAAATTCCAATTGTTTTAATTTTAAAATAAGAAAAAAAAATGATAAAAAAATTACATAAAACCTTTCAAAATAATTATATTATTAACAATTTTCTGTTGTCTTTCATTTATCAAGAAAATATGCAGCACTAAATTAATCCTACTCTCTATGTTCTTTATTCATATAAGAATCATTATAAGTAAAAGAGAAAATTTCACGTGTCAGCAAATTCTTCTCATTATTAAGAACATTCTTAAATTTAAGATATTACTTGAACTTTATTAACTTATTACAAGAGAATTTTAATTTCGTCTGGTAAATAGTAATTATTGTCAAATGAATGAAATATTTCGTATAAAGAAAAAAAATGTTAATTATTAAAAAATAATTAACATTAAAATTTAAATTAAAATTTAAATAAATAAAAAAACTACTAAGTATACAAAAAAATACGAGAAATATTTAATAGTTTTAATGAAAGAAAAAAAAATATTTAAATTATTTCCTCTTTTAGAAATATTTCATATATTTTTATATGATAAAAAAATCTTTAATTCAAATAATTATTAATGAAAGGTACATGAAGGTACATGCACGTAACATTGTAGGTGGGTCAACGAATCATGTAATATTGTTACAGTTGGTCGATTCAACTCAAAGCCGTTGAAAGTGACAGTTGTAAAAAAAATGAAAAAAAAATGAGAAAAGACATACGATTCTTTTAGAGATGCATTAGAAAATGTTTTTCAAAATAAAAAATGCGGATGCACCTTGATTTCAATGAGACTTTCTCTTTTATTCGCCAATAAAATTGTAAACTTAATCAATAAATTAATTGTCTGCGAGTTAATTTTAACTTTGAATTTAAATAAAATTCGAATTATTATGTTAATATTTTATAAATTTGTTAATAAATTTACTAGTTATTAATATTTACTAGTTATTAATATTTACTTGAACTAATACTAGAAATTAATAATCCGTTCGATAATAATTATTCAATAATAAATTATTCCACATTAGTTCATTATTTATCGTTTTTCTTCTGTTTTTTTCCAATAATAAATTTCATTATTTGCAAAAACGGTAATTTTTTTTTTACAATAGAAATGATAAATATTGAACTTCTGTGATTTTTTTTACAAAATAATGTCCTAGTTTAGCTATAGAAGCTATTATTAATTCAAGGGTGTATTGAATGAACGTTAAAAAAATCTATTGTTTCCAATTTCGAGAATTAGATTAAATCATATGGAATATCTTTGAAATTATATAATGGGCAAATTCTATTTACAGCAGTGACCATCAAAATGCGTAAGAATTCTTACGTGTTTACCAGGAAACTGCATAAATTAAATAATTCCGATGTCCCATATTTTTTCCATGATAAGAATACCTGTTTGTTATATGAAAATTAAAAATTATCTTTAATTTCGCACGATTATCGCATGTCCAGTAACTAGTATATAAATTTGTACATCGCAAATTTAAACATATTTTAATAAGAATTCTCCGAGTCAAGGCAATGACTCGGAGTGAATTCTATAATAAATATTAATATGAATAATAAATACATTGTCAATATATTTGACAATAATAAAATATTATCAAATAATAAAATTTCAATACTTTTAATTTTTATTATTAGTTTAAATTTACGAATTCTACTTTAAAGTACCTTTTAAAGTGAGACAATAAATTGTTTTCACTTAAAAAAAATAAATAATAAATAAAAAAAACAATGACAATAAATCAGTGTAATTAAAAGTATTTTCTTGTGTTTTTTTCAGATTCAGTAAACAACAATGTATTATATCACAATTTTTCTAACATTATTGGCATGCCTTGTCACTGCTAGAGAATCTGACTACTGTCTTGCCGACGATGACAATCCCTACTTATATTTTGCTACAAAATCCGCCTACAATTTTATGCACGGAGAATTCAAACCCGAGCGAAGTGAGTATTTCTCTAATTTTTCATTAAGATGAAAAGAGGAGATGAGAAATTAAAATTGAACATATTTAAATTTGCATAATAGTCTAGACATAATTTATGCTTTAAAATAATTGTTAAAAAGATACTTTTGTTGAATGCTATGATTAAAGTTGAAATTAAAATTAAAATTATTAATTATAATTACACTATTTATGAATGATAAAAAATAACTGATGTAAATATATAATTATATACGGGAAAAAATTAACATACAATAATTAAATAATTAAATAATTAAATAATAATCTTATTATAAATTATAAAATCATTTTTCAGATTGTAGGCCAATTCAACTTTTTGTTGTCTCGAGACATGGGACACGTTACCCTGGATCAAAAGGAATACCAAAAATGAAAGAATTATTTAAACTTCGTGATCAGATTGTTTCTAATCATCTACAGCAGCGACGTGAGTTAGAAATATTTATTCTTTTTTGGAAAATTATTTGTTGAAAAAAATTTCAATTTGGATAGGTATTTGAAAAAATTAAATTTGAAAAAAAATTCTGTACATAGAAATTTTTTTTCGTATCATTTTCGAGTGGATTGTACCAGATAGTAAACTTATATACTTATTTCCTTTAAACCGCGCGCGTGACATAATAAGTATTTGTAACCATCGAGTGCATTCTCGCATGTTTTATGCGTTAAGAAAAGTGGGTCAATATATACACTGCAAGAAAAACATAGTTGCATACACCAAGACACTAATTAACTTACGTCACTTTACACATTATACACATGAGTGTAGTTTTCAATACGGAAATTGTCATAAGTTTCAAATATGTAATTAAACATTTAACAGATTTACGTTAAAAAGTTCACAAAACTTCCTGACTTAGTATAATGTCAAATTTCCAAAATTATTATAGTCACCACATTCGGAAAAAGTAGTTCACTGTAAACTTAAAAGTATCAAATTAATTCCAAATTTTTGGTATCAATTTGATACTTTTTGTTTTTGGTGTCAATTTGATACTTTTAAGTTTACAGTGTTGTAAATACTGTAAAGTTTTGAAAATACAATCTTGGAAAATAGAATAATAGAGGAAGGTAGACTTTTTGAGGATTTTGAAATGGTTTTGAGCGTAAAAGACTTGTAAAAATTTTTTTTCTCTTTTATAGTGGGACACCTCTGCGATTATGACTTGGATAATTTTCAAAATTGGAAATTAGATGAAAATGTCAGGGAAGATATGGCAGATTTTCTGACACCCCAGGGAGAAACTGATTTAAAGGGCTTGGCAGTACGATTAAGAGCTGCTTTCCCAGAACTTCTTACACCGACTGATTACAATAGTATGAACAATTATGAGGTAAGTTCAACACTATCGAGAATATTTATCTCACAAAAATATTATTCAAAACAGTTCGAAAAATATTTAAAGAAAAAAATAACGTTGATTTTAATTTAGCCATTGTTTTATAGTTCAGGTCGACTAAAACTCAACGAACGGAGGAAAGTATGAGAGCATTTATAGAGGGATTGTTTGGTGGTAGAAATGCAGTAACACCACGAGAAGCGCCTAACAATGATACCTTGTTACGAGTAAGAGAATTTAAAAATATTTATAAATCTCCAAAATTTTTTCCAGTTATTCTCGTAATTAACCTCTGTATTAAAAACAAATTAGAATTTGTTCGTTAAAAATCGTTTTCATAATAAAGAATAAAGTATTAAATTTGTTCATTCAAAATCGCTTTTATTTTAGGCGAATAAAAAATAATTAAGTATTAAATTTACCTGTACAGTAAAATTCAAACAAAATTAGAATTCGTTTGTTAAAAATTGTTTTCATTTTAGCCGAATAAAGAGTGTCCCTCATGGGAAGAAGAAACTGGCACTTCGAAATATCTCGAGGAACGTGATAAATTTAACACTGGACCAGAGATGCAAAATTTATTTTACAACGTTAGCCGTCGACTTGGTTTTCGGGAAAATATCACCCTGGGTAAAAAATAAACTTAGTTTTGAAAACAAAGTTTTAAAAATGAGAAAAGAGATAAAATGCAAGAAGAGATAAATTTGAGATAAATTTAAATTATACAGAAATGAAATCAATATTAAATATTAATCAAAATCTGTTACAGATTCCGTGAATTCCATGTACGATATGTGCAGATTCGAGAAAGCCTGGAGGATAGATAAAGTTTCTCCTTGGTGTGCAGCATTTAGCAAACGAGAACTAAGGGTTCTTGAATTTAGAGAAGATTTGGATTACTATTATTATGTTGGACCTGGTCGGGAAATAAATGTCAAACTCGGATGTCCACTTATGAAGGACTTGTTTCAACACTTCCGGTAAAGATCCATTAATCACTGTTATTTATGTATATCAACTAATTCAGTCATTCATAGGTAATAATACAAATTGGATAATTTTGATAGTAATTTCCAATATGAAATTCGACTGATTTAAATCGTGAGAAGATAGTCGTACTGAAAATCAGTCTAATTTCACAGAATCAGTTTTTGAAAGTAATGTCGCAGAGGAATAATGGAATAATTTTAGATATAACGATAAAATTATTATTCGAAATTTGTTTTTCTAGAAAACTGGAAGGAGACGATTATCATCAAGAGCCAAAAGGTATTTTTTACTTTGCTCACACAGTGACACTGCAAACTTTACTCGCCGCTTTGGGATTCAATAACGACCCACAACCTCTATTGGCCACTAATTTTAAAGAATCGGCAGCACGTAATTGGAGAACGTCGTTTATTGGTCCGTTTGCCACCAATTTAGTAGCCGTCTTTTACAAGTAAGTTTTCAAAAACTTTTACCACTGTTTTTTTACCACTGTAAACTAAAAAGTATCAAACTGATACCAAAAGTATCAAATTGATCCAAAAATTTGGAATCAATTTGATACTGTAAACTAAAAGTGATCACTGTAAACTTAAAAGTATCAAATTGATACCAAAAGTATCAAATTAATCCAAAAATTTGGAATCAATTTGATACTTTTGGTATTAATTTGATACTTTTAAGTTTACAGTGACCTTTTAATAAATTTTTCTAGTTTTTATATAATATTAGAAATTCGAAGGAAATTTATTAAATTACAAAAAATTGGATTTTCATTTTTAGATGTAATGACACATTTTCATCGAATGTGGTAAACAAAGTGATATTCCATTGGGCGGAGAGACTGGTGAGATATGAAGGTTGTAACGTTGGACTGTGCAATTGGGAATACATAAAAGACAAACTGGAGAAAAAAGCTAACGAGTGTAACATGAATTTCTGCTTTAATGCAAGTGGACTTTCAGGATTATCCAATTACAGTATTATTCACTTGGTACTTTCACTTTTCCTTCTAGTCGGTTTCAATCAAATATTTTAGATCATCTTATCTATATTAAAAACCGAAAGTACTGTTTATTTTTAATTATTCGTTAATTAAATTGTTTTTATTTTTTAAATCTCAGGAAAGATCTGATAAAATTAACCGCGTATTTTCTTTTTAAGCTTATGTATATATATTTTTTTTCCTGTTTCTGTTTTAAATTTTAACATCCATAGGTCTTAGATTTTTACCTTACCAAAATTTTAATTTTACCATAAATTATAAGCATATGGAAATTTTTTTTATTTTTCTATTTTTGAATGTGATTTTTAATTTTATTTTCCGATTTATGTTATTTGGGAAAAAATTGCAGTAGTAGTTCGGAGCAAAAATTTATGTAAAATTTAATTTTTATCAATTATTTATATTTAATTTTATAAATAAATTAAATTTTATTTTATTTTATTAATAAATTAATATATAGAAAATAATTTGAAAAATGGAAAATCGCAGACACTTATTTGCCCCGATCTGTACACTCAATTTGAATGTAATTTTATTTTGAAGAACTGATATTGTTAATATTGTTAATAAACTAATGTCTGATGATGTTAGTACTTGTACAATGACAATAAAATGAATAATTTTATTATCGATAAAATTGTATATCTTACTTACCATTGGTTGTCGACGAAAAGTGTTGAACAAAGCTTCACCAGAGAGCGCCAGGATTCCGTTTGGTTCTGAAACAAATAGAAAAAGAATCACATTAATAGAATGTTTAAGAGTAAGATTAAAAATCAAGAATCAATTCTAAAATTCTTACGAAAGATTACAATTATAGTAATTTAGTCATAGTAATAGTAATTAGTAATAGTAATTAATTAATTTTTTAATTTGTTTATACCTTCTTCTTTGTCTTTCATTATTATTTTACTATTTCTTCAGTGTTATTTTTTCACCACTTATTAGTAATTTAGCAAAAAAATTTTTTTCCTGATTGCTAATTTAAAATAACGCATTACTTCGGAAAACTGAATTTGTTGCTAAATTCCTATTTCATATATAAATTTATTCGAGCAAAAAATGAAGAAATGTCAAACGATTTCTTCTCATCAGTGTTTGAAAACTTCGATCCGTTGAATTCGAATGCAGTACGTAACAAACAATAGAGAAATCCCTGACGAGCCGGTGTTTGATTAAACAAAATTAATGTCAAGAGAGAGAAAAAAGAGGAGAGAGAGAGAGAGAGAGAGAGAGAGAGAGAGAGAGAGAGAGAGAGAGCTTTCAAGTGCCAGGGCGAGCGCGTGCACTTTTGTCGAAAAGGAGCCGCGTGCCACAAGGAACCCCATTTGAATTTTACGATTTTCAGTTGTACACGATACGGCACTTCATCAGTACCAAAGCATATATGTTTCATCCGAGGTAAATAAATTTACGCACATGCAAACAAATCAGTTCACACGCATGATCGCATCTCACTATTGAAACCAGTTAATATCATTATAGCTCGGATTAGTCGTTGGGAATATTTTTGATTTCCAGGTGACATCTAGCATTCTCCAGGGAACTGCTCAACGAAATTTTTGTTTGACTCTCAAAAACTCTTTTGTTCATCACCCTACACGTGCGTATTATTTTCCTTATTCTAGAGACCAAGAATCAGAAAAAAGAATGTTTACAACAAACAGCAATAAATAAATTATTCATCATCAAAAATCGGAATACAATAATCCAGTAGACTAATAATATAATCATTGATAATAACTTTAGATTTCTTTCACACATGTACAAAAATGCAACAAATCGGTAAATTCAAAGGAGAAAAAAAGAAAATCACCATCAGGAGTAAAAAGTGAATAGGATCGCGCACTTTAGAATCCAAGAGAAGTATTATTTTGACGTTTGGCACATAATACTAGGTTCGATAAATCTTTACACAACACAATAGGAAAAGGTTTTTGCCGCGCCTTTTGGCATCACGCACACGTCGCGAAGATTTTTTTTTTTTTTTTTTTGAAAAAAAAGAAGCTGCGGCTAACATAGAATCGAAATGAACAATTGGTATCGAATTGGGGCACGCACTAGTCGCATATATATCCTAATATCCCTCCTTGAATATCAGTCATCCCGTCTGTCTACCTGCTTATAATCCAGGAGCACTCTCTCGTCCTGATCTATACTATTAACTTTCTGTGTCATGCTCGCATTTTTTATTTTTCTTGTCGACAAAACACGGAAGGGTGTGTACGTATTCTTCTGTCGACGACGCCACCAATTTACACTATATTATGGCAAACGACAACGCCATACAGTCAATAGACTTCCGCCAGGACCACCCCGAGTCAAACCTGATCATCAAAAAATGAACATCGTGGCTTTGTGGCAGTCGTGCGGTTTAACGGCTCGCGCCATTCTAATCCTCACCTTTTTTTTAACACCTTTATGTTTCACTCTTACATAAGAATATATGTATGTATATATGTTTAATTTATTCACCTAAACTGAATAGCTATGCAAACGTATATAAAGTCATAAAAAAAACAAAACAAATTTCTTCATTTTCTCATGTGCGTTCTTCAAAGAAACTTTCCTCTGCAGAAAATCAAAGAAATAACGTGAAGTACTTAACTATAAGGGGCCATCCATAAAGAGAGAGAAATATTTCTCTTTCCTTCTCACTCTCATTGGGGAGAATCAGAGCGCAAGCGCAGGAGTGGAAATTCCTGCGCTTGCGCTTCGGAATGAGAGAGAAGTCTCATTCTTTCCTTTTCACTCTCATTGGGGAGAATCGGAGCGCAAGCGCAGGAGTGGGGATTCCTGCGCTTGCGCTTCGGAATGAGAGAGAAGTCTCATTCTTTCCTTTTCACTCTCATTGGGGAGAATCGGAGCGCAAGCGCAGGAGTGGGAATTCCTGCGCTTGCGCCAAGAAATGAGATAGAAGGGGGGGACAATAAGAATCACTTCGACGCCTCTCTATAATTAAGCACATTGTATACGTTAAGTATGCGAATATTTTTATAATTGAAAATACCTTTATTAATTTTTGCCGCGAGATATCGGAATAAAAGACAAATGTGGATGCAAATTATTTCTTTTGTATAATTTTATATCAAAAGAATGTGCATTCATAATTATTTGGAAGAATATTGTCTATACTGTGAAGGCACACATTTTAAAGGGATATAGTAAAGGACTTGGATGAGTTAAAAGCTTTTCAAGCAGAACCTCTTTAAATAAAACCGGTCGACCATGTATAGTGAGAAATCTAAAGGAGAAGCCAGCTTCCTTAATGACTAAAGTTTACTGTGGATGACGGCCAATGTCGGAAATGCTTGATTTATATCGCGGCGCGAAGATCATTTCGATGTCCGTACAATTGTATAAATATATACGTCTTTAAAAGCACATACACTTTCAACTTTAGAACGCGCACGAAGCCCCCTTGAAATTTTTCAACCATCTTAATTATTGTTCCTTCATGAAAAGGACATAATAATTCGTAGATTATTAAATATAAACAGTTTTGATATAAAATAATCATTTCCTATATATTACACTGCAATTACAATTATAACAGGAGTTATAGTAACGATAATAGTGATAATTATCCAACAATTAATTTCAGTCTTAAAAATAAAATTTCCTTGTAATATAATATAATATAATATAAAGAGAGGTGAAGAGGTATATTTCAATTGCGGCGTAAAAAAGGAAAGTGGGGCAATGAGAGTGAGAGAGAAAAACTTCAGCAGTTAAGTACCTTATACATTGTAAATAGTCAATTGAAAGTTTAGAAGAAAATGTATATATTTTATATAAAAATTTTGTCATATTAATAGAAAGAATATAGAAAAGAATGTCAAATGTAAAAATAAGAAAAATATAAAAGAATGAGCACTAAAACTGCGTAAAATGTGCCTTAAATGTATGCCGACAAATTATGTTGTATTTATCGCTCGATCCCTTTAGTGAGATTAAATTATTTCCCCATTTAGTTTGACTACTGCTAGTGAAACTCAGACATCGAGGAATTTGCCGAGTGCAACTATAAACAAATTCCATGGGCAAATAAAGTGATATCGCGATGAAACAAGTCGCTGCGGCTTCCTATGTCTTTTATATTCTCAAAAACTTGTATAATATCCAAAGTATTTTGACAGGATGGCACCGATTCCTATCCAAAGAACGCAAAACTATATATACATATAGGCACACCGGTTGCTGAATAAGGTGAGAGAAATCACGATAAACTGAGCGGGGAAAATTAATTACCTTAGAAAATATTTAAGGATTCTTGTCTATAAACTATAGGAATCTTTAGTCTAATATAGTTCCAAACAATAAAAAGAAATTCTTATTGGTTTCGGACAATTTTTCAGGCTTTAAGGTGTAAATGGTTTCGGACTTTATTTTTTCATCAGTTATTCTCCTGTTCTTTTTTTTCAATTTTAATACCATTTTTTCGTCTCGGTTTAAGAAACAATACAAATTTTTATAAAAGACACAGAATTTATATTTATTTTTCATTAAGTTCAAAAGTTCTTAGTACGTCTTTATTATATTTACTTTTCATGATGTATAATTGACAGATGTTTTTTTAAAATTAAATAAAGGTGTTAAGAAATCTATTTGCCGATAAAGAATGAGAATTTTTCTTAATATTTACTTTTTTTTCTAAATACTCGGATGTGGAAATTCACACCTAATTATTATCCAAATTTATTTTATTATTTTCTACCGCATACTACTGGGTATAGGAAAAATGTAAGAAATTCAAAGGCAAATTTGATACAAGTATATGTATAAAAAAAAGAGAAGAAGAAATTTAATAAATCTGGAAAAAACAGTACATTAATAAATTATCCCTGAAAAAGGAGCACATGTGCTCTCGAAATTTATCTCATTTGTAAATTTGAAATTTAACGCGCATTAAAAGTTTATCTATTTGAGAAAATCAATTGAATGTTTTATAATGAGATAGATGGGGAAATGATAATAAAACAGGTGGATTGCTTTTCTATTTTTTTCTCCAGGGTAAGGAAAATACAACAGTGGTCGTTGAAAAATTTGGGTACAGTATGGAAAGCGGAATTGTATATATATAAAGTTGAAAGGCCGCGTGTGTTGCGTACGGATAATCATACGCGCGTTATTATTACGCTCTAGAGCATCACTTGAGATTTACACCGCGTCCTGAACGTAAATTAACTGAGGGAACGTAATTTGCTCTAAACAATCCATAAAATGAGCACGGGGCACTAGTGATGCTTCGAGCAATGGTTTTCGCATTAGCATTTCTTGTATTCATCTTTTTTTCTCTTCTTCATTTTTCCAAAGTGTGAATATGTATATACCTATATATTGAAAATGCGTGCGAAAATTGTAAGTGTTACTGATTATAATTTTCAAAACAATTTCGATATTTACGATTGTTTTATGATGCCGCTCTACTTTTTGCAATAGCCTTTCACATCTTCTCGCACTAATCATTGAATATATTACGATATTTAATCTCTCTTCAACCCCCCTGTGGCAATAACTATGTAGAAAATATATTTTTGATGGTCAAAACAGAAATACTCGACCTGAAAATGGAATATTTGGTGTACTTTAAGAATTTTCTTGTTGAAAATTCGATATAAGATTTGAGAGAAAAAGGGAAATTATCGATTTTTTTTCACTAGTGGGAGAATCTTCGATTCTTTCTCGAGATCTTGAAAAAAAATTTCTTATCTCTGACGGCATCGGGGAATCTGACTTTCTTTTTTCAACAGGTGGTTTGTCTTTCTAGTACAAAATATACGATGACGTTTTTGAAAATTATTCGAAAAGCTCAAAAGTAATTATGCAATAATACAAATTTTGGTATTAATCACCTTAAGTGCTTAAAATATTTTTATCGAGCAAAGAGAATTTCCAAAATACAATGAAATTTCGTATATATTTTTCTAAGTGTTTTGTGGAATTTACATCAAATTGGAATTTAAAACCACTTTTCAAGAAAATTCTTCTTTGATTTCTTTCTAATTTATAGTGTATATAAAAAAGGGGAAAATGCATCTCAGCATCACACAAAGAATCATATATGAACGGATTAAATTTATATGAGAATTATTAATCTCCTGCTGGGATATCGTTTATACTTCGAGAAAGATATCATATTGGATCGTTGCGTCGCGTGCGTCTATCACGATTCCTACAAGTTTAAATAGTATATTTTTATTTTCTTATGATACAATGAGTATACTCTCAATTTTCTCTCGGGAACCCTTGGCTATGTGCGCCACACCCCTTGATGTTCACCCCATCATGAAAAACTCGAATATCGAAAACATAAACCCACTTTTCATCCATCGTGTGTGTCCCGCCGACCACAATTTTTTACTCCCACGTTATTCACGCTTATGATACAATAATATAGAAGTACTGAGCGCACACGTGTTACACGTAAATTCGCGCCAGGTCAGAAAGCCCCCCTATTTCGACTCCAAAAACAAGAACCTTTATTAAATTCCTTATTAGCTAACAGTTTAGCGTGTAATTAATTTTGAATGGTAGCACATCGAAACCTCTGTTTTTGAAGATGAGGGAGAAAAAAAATACATTTCCTCTCATCATAAAAAAAAAAAATAAAAGCATTATTCTCGATTATTTCCGAATTGTTGTCCAAACAAAAGAACTTCCTCATTTTCTTTGTTCTTACACAAAAGTTACTTTTTTTCTGCTTGGCAAAATACAAACATAGTGACTCAATTAAGTATAAATTTTTTTTCAATTATCCTCTGCGGATGATTAATTTTTAAACCAGACAAAAAACTCAAAATTAATAAAAAAAATTTTCCTAAACTTGTCAGCGTAAATTAATGTTTTTTTGACTAATATATTCGCAGATTTAAAAAAAAAATGAGATTGCGTGTGACTTTTTTTTCTGACCATAATTATTAGGAATTATGAAAAACTGGAGAATGTCGTCGGCACTTTTCTATAATAGTTTTTCGGTAAACGCCTACCGAAAGGACCATTTCGAAAGGTTTACGATCCCTCTACATTTTCGTCTTTTAACCACGCCTTCATTTTCCTGTGATGCCGACAGAAAAATTTGTATTATTACAGTGCAAAAATTTTTCATCCCTTCTTTTAAATAATCATTAACCCTAAAATTCGATGAGTCGCTGACCTAATCGGCGTCAATCCGGAAGAATTGTAATAGGAATATTGAAAAAATATCTGGATCCTAAAGCATAAGTATGTAAATAACTAAGTTAGAAAGCTTAGAAACAAATTGCAGGGTAATTTGTAAATTAAAAAATTTTTCTTCATTAATTTCTTTTCTACATCTTTTCAAGTGATGAATTTTTTTTCGTTTATTAAAATATCTCAACCATGACAATATATATAATAAAAAGTATGTGAAAATGCGTGTCTTGTGGGTATATTTTTATGATTTAATAAAAATATTAATTGCACGGACATCATTTAATTTTCGTCGCTTTTACACGCTTTTATGGATGCAAAACCTATAAAAATTTAGAATACCGTAAAATGATGCGCCATGCGTCTTTTTAACATTAACAAACGATCTTTTCTAACGTGTGGAACACGATTCCGTGTGGCGCATATTATAATGCACATGGAAGCGCGTATATATATACATATTATACAGTGGGGTGCTGATGCATTGGATGAGCTTGAAAGTCAACGGTTAGTCGGTACATGAATTGCGCATAAAGCTATAAGCTTATAATGCGGTTCACTTTAGTGGAAGAACGCATCATCTCGAAACCGATGCTGCGCCGCTGTATAGGTGGCAGCCGCACACTTAACGCGTTTCTGCGCTCATAACTTTCCTCATAATAAGTCATTTGAATCTTCACAACATTGCTCAAGTGGAGCTAATAAAAATTTCGAAAAACGCACTCACAATTCACGTCTACCTGCCGGCCTATATAGAAAATATCTTATACATATTATAAATATGTCAAGTTCATGTCAATTTTATTTCACATTGAACATATAACAACAAAAGTCAATTCAGTTCTAAATCTGATAAAGATTTCTACTAATCAGGGACCACAGCACCTTTTATTTTAATAGCAGATGAAAAGGTGAATTATTTTCTGAAAAAATTTCAAAATTTGGATAATTTGACATTCGAATCGATTATTTTTAAATAAAATTTCGATATTTTAAAGTTTTGATGGATTGAATTTGCGTTTGATTAAAATTAAGATGAATTGCAATTTAGATAATTTCAAATTTGGATGAATTAAATTTTAAGTCGATTAAAATTCATGTTAATAAAATTGCTTTGACTAATAAAAATTAGGATTGATTACAAGTACCACTGAAAAAAAAAATTATTTGATTCAATTAACAGATTACTTTTCTATTATTAAAGAAATATTTACTTGAATCAAGTTATTTTTATTTAAATCAAATAAACTGTAATTGAATCAATAATTTCTGTATTTGAATCAAATACGATTTAATTGACTAAAATAAAATTTATTTGATAACAAGTAATTATTTATTTTTGATACCTAATGTCAAGTATTTCATTATTTGAATCAAATAAATTTATTTTTCAGCGTGGATCACTTGAAAATTTTATTAAAATTTAAATAAAATTAATATTTTGATTTATTAAAATTTGAATCAAATAAAATTTAAATCTAATAAAATTTAAATTTAATTAAATTTGAATCGAATGAAATTTAATTACTTAAAAAAATTCCGTTAAATTGAAATTTGGATAAATTATATTTTGAATAGATTAAAATTTGGATAAATGGAATTTTTCATTAGTTGAAGTAAAAATTAATTAGAATTAGAATGAATTGAACTTTCATCGGTTACAATTTTAATTTAGAAATACTTCAAGTAATTTAAATTAAGATTCATTGAAATTTGGACTATAGGTAAATTTAAAAATTTTTAATCCATGAAACATTTTGATAAATTGAAGCTTGAATCAATTGAATCATTTACAAAACCAAATAAGGTAAAATCTTTAATTCTGTGATCCTAAAATTAATTTAAGATCAGAAATCTTAAAAAAATTTCTTCTTAAGCTAATGAATTTTTTTTCAACATTCCTGAGTTTTTTTTTTGTTTTTTTACATTGTAAATACAACTATTTTTGAAATATATTAGATCCAAAAATTAATCGAATCATGAAAAAAGGTAAAATTATCAAAATAGGTGAAGTGGCAAAATTTTAAATTTGTGAAAAAAGGTGAATAGGTGACAAACTGTGAGCCCTGTGCTAATTTTTACTAATTTCTCTCTAAGACTACTCTCTAAATCTGAATTAGTAAAAATTTTTAACTTGAATTAACTTTTTAGTTTTTACTTCTAGTTAAATTTTTCTAACAGGGTAAAATAGTAAAAAAAAAAAAAAATGTCTACTAATTTTAAAATAGTAAATAGTAAATTTTAACTAATTCGAAAGCAAAAAGCTAATTCAAATTAGTTAAAATGTTTACTAATTCAGATTTAGAAAGTAAGGAGCATATAAAACATCTGAAGAAGAATTAACATACATATTTTCTCTGAAATACATAAAAGTAAGACAGAAAACTGAAGATAATAATTTTTTTCCTCAAATATTTCGCAAAAGGATTAATGGAATATTTTTCACACTATTATATACGAGCGTTTAATGAATGTATCATAAAAAAAAGGTTGTTGAAAATTATGTATTGAATCTTGCAGTAAAGTTTCAAGTTCATGGGTGTAAAGGCGTTGAGTTCTGGAAGCTAAAACAAGAAGGGATTACGATGATCGGCGAAAAGGCATTAACAGCCACATTGCCGGTATACATATATATATATATAGTATGTAAAAAGCGCTTTTCGCCAAGATATGGAATTTAAATAACTCCACCATACTGAGTATAGTAGTTGTAAAATCATAATGCACCATGTATGGCAAAACTCGCTCCTCCCATAGCACACGGTAGTATAACGTCGTCGCAACTTTTGCGATTCATTCAATTAGACACGTTTCAGGACTCATAAAACCGTTGCGGCGCATCATAAAGCTCATATACACATCTACTTTTGAACTCATACATCCGTGTAAGTGGTTCAAGGTAATGATAGATATGCAAGCGAAACATTTTTTCGCATGCGTATATACCTTTTTTTTAAAGAACTTGTCAGTTCATATCTGCGTACGCGAGTTGTTGTTGTTGTTATTATTATCATCACCATTATTATAGTTATAAGCGTTCTTAAATTAAAGGTTATTAAATTAAGGAAAGAATATGATTTACCTTGAACAACTCCACTGGTACTTTTTTACGTTTATAAAGAATTAGAAAAAAAAAATGTTCATAGGTGTTACCGTGTTATTAAAGATTCTCACATAAAACGCACACGTGGTATAACGCATTCTTTCGGGAGCATAAATTATATTTCTCTAGCTCCTAAACGATTCCACGTAGGAGATATTCGCTATTCGCTATTTGTAATTTGTAATTTGTAATTTTTAATTTTTAATTTTTATACACCTTTGTCATTTCATTTGCGCTTGAAAAATAATCGGTTAATGGTATGAAATGAATCCGCGAGAAACAAATTGTTCCGTGGGTAATTAATTTCAGAAATGAATAACTTAATTTCATTTGATTCAGTAGTCATTACTGTGGATGCGTCATTATAAATGTCCCTTGGATAATTATGATGAATAGCATAAGACAATGATCGTATGAGTACAAATAAAATATTCAGTATTTATTTCTTATTAATGTTCAAGTCATTTTTATTATTTCAGGCTCGAGGGTAATTTATTGGACTTTTCCATCGTCGCAAATGTCAACTGTAATGATCAGATAATTAATGTTTTTCATAATGATTGATACACGCTTCAATAGACAAAAATTAACTTTTTTTCTCTCGCAAGGGTCTAACTAGTTTTCCAAGTTTCTTGCAAGGCCCTTGTTAGATTCCTATTTTTTGATGGGGAAAAGTGGGGCACTTTCTGCACGGGTTTACAATCTTTGTCTAATGTCTAGAAAAAAATAGATTTCTACTCAAAAAAAGATTTTATCAGGCGTGAGGGTAAATACATATCGCAAAGATAAGCAATTAATTTTTGAAGTAAATTTTTATCATGAAACGTCGATTGTGAGTGGGCCCCGGATATTGCCTAACTTTTAATAATAAACGTTTCGGAGAGTTTTTTTGGGATGGCGGAAGGCGATATGTTCTCAAATTGCGATGAAATTGGGCACCGGCGCGTCGTTGGTTTCGAATGACAACGGGACCACCGATGACGTTGTGTTCTTCCATCGAACATTTATCCCTTTTTTAGGCTTATATGAACTCGTGAACTCCATATATTATATATAGTAGAAATGATCCCAAGACTTTATGCATTCAGCCTTGGCGAATGCGCTCAGCGATCAATGAAAATTACACCTGCGAGAACGAAAACTACCCCGCCAATAGAACAAAACGAAGATGAAGCCCAATTCATCAGAAAAACAAGCCAAACAATTTTACTATACAAAGGAAAAAATTTCATACCTATTGATATAAGTCCTTAATCCAATTTTGCATGTATGTGAATTTAATCCAGCGATATATTAAAATTATTCCGCAACTTTTAATTTTTATAAAAATTGTTTTGTATAGTTTTCTATCAATCAATTTTCTATCATTCCAATAATTGATACACGGGCTCAATTACACTGCGCGAATTTTATTTATTAAGTGTACCTATTATTAATAATCCAGTATTAATAATCAAGTATTAATAATTAAGTAGAAGTAAGTAAATAAGTTTAAGTAGAAAATTTATTAACAGATTTTTTCTTTTTTACAAATTATGCAGATTTCAGTCTCGTACAAGATGTTAATAAGGTCGTTGCCGACACATATATAATAATATATAAATACCTAAACTATGAAAATGTTTAATATAAAAATATACAGAGATCAATCTTTTAAACTTGAAAAATATATATAATTCATAGAGAATTGAATCGTATTCTCATAAATAATCTGCCTTTTCTCTATATATAAAAAATGCTTATTTCACTTTAAAGTTTAAACATCATTTAGAGAAGCATAATTTTGAAATTGCACACAATTCTTTTTTTAAAAAAAAGAAAAATATTTTGAAATTATCGTCGAATATGTAAAAAATTGTACGTTTTAAATAAAATTAAAATTAAATGCGGAAAAAAGCAGATGATGTAGAGAGGGTTTTATAAATTAAGTACTGGCGCAGTTTACATTATTCAGTCGAAGATTGTTCAATAAATACAATAGATTATCAAAAAAAAACTATTCACCTTGTTGTAGAAAAATACTGATGTTGCAATAAGAAAATATACTTTTCTGATGGAATATTTCAACGGTACACCAAAAAACCTGATCAAAACTAAACATAAAGTTTAGATTTCCTAAATTCAAAATTCTACTTTCTTGATTCGATACAAATCTCGATATAATTCAAATATGTCAATTAGATATTCTACAGAATGTAGGTAAATGGTTTATAAAACATTACTTGGCAAATTTTGCCTCTTGAGCAATAAATTTCTTTCATTGACATCAGAAAGCAATGAATCAACAATAAAAGATGTTTCTTAATTATTTATCAATGAAAAATTGATATTCTTTCTCTCATTATTTGAGTTGAAAATTTTCATGTCTCGATTAAAAATTTACAAAATATACAAATGTACAACCTTAAACGTGTGTGAATCTATGCGTTGGAAAAATACTTCTAAAAATATATATACAGGTTATCTTACAAAAATAAATATCGATCCACGCAATCAAGAGTTTTCAACGTATCACAGAAGTCTTCTTAATCACGAGGAACTACTGCAGTAAATCATACAAGGCGGTAATGTATGATTGTGCCATTTGCAGTGTCTCGTATTTTGACAACTGCCTGTCATTACCCAAGGATGGAAGATACGTCCTGAGTCTATCAAAGGCCTTATTAAGATTCTGCATTCTGCGTCTCTCTCTCGCATTGGCAGCCAATCTCCTCTTCTTAACAACAGTGGAACTCACATACTTCCCCCGTCTCCTTGGCTCATTACATTCCTGATCATTGTCACTCTCGGCACCATCGCTCTCCTCCAGGTCCATTCTGTCCTCAAGGCTACTTCCATTACTGATAACACTCTGCCTCGAGGACCTCTCCTTCTCCAGCAATAATTCATCTTGCACCAAAACAGTATTATGATGAAGATGATGATGATGATGTGGATAGTGATGAACACGATTCATCGGATTGACGGAAACTGAAAGAGTCTCATACCTCTTCTCATGCTGAAAGTTCGACCCCCTTCTTCCGGTGAGTGTTCCGCTTTCGGACTCTGAGGAAACGGATGTCGTGGTTGGACTCACGGATCTCAAACTCGCCGCAGGACTCGGTGTGTGCCAACCATCGCTACTATTGTCATATGGTACACATTGTGGTACTGTCAGTGTGCTAACTGGCGGAAGGCAAATTTCCTTCTTCAAATAAGGATAGTTGGGCAACTCCAAATACGTCGGGGTGACATCCTCCTGCGGTGGGTACATGTATCCATACCGGAACATCTCTTGTAACTCCATGATTCACTTTTTATTTCCTTTGCTTCGTCCTTGTGATCAGGACAGATCACAAATGTTCTTTTGTTGTTGTTGTATTGTTCACAAGACTCACGCAACGTAAAAGTTGAAACACAACTCGTAAACAGAACAAAAAACGAAAAACACGATTATTTGGTAACGTGAATAAAGGACTCGAAATAACTTTCTCGACGGACGAGAAGATTCTGAAGAGCCGGGATGTGAGTCGGTGGATTTATGCACTTGGGGAGCGAGTCACCCTTGGCAGCACGTGCCCCAGGACCAATGGGAAGCGAGCGGTTCCCCACCAGGGAACCCAGTGGTTCGGCCCAAGAGAAGTAACGCAACAGGTGGCCCGGCGCCTGTATAGCAATTCAAGATATACGTATTACACATATAAGGTGGATATACGTATGAAGCTCAAGTCGCACGACCAACTATAGGGAGATGACGAGGGTGCGACTTGTGCTACCTGTATGAGTTGACTTATGCTCGCTTATGCTCGCTTATGCTCGCTTCTGCTTGCTTATGCTTGCTTATCATTCCTTATGCTTGCTTATCATTGCTTATGCTTGCTTGCGCTTGCTTATGCTTAGTCAGTGTAATGCGTTAAGTTGCGTTATACGTTATGCGTTATGCACTATGCGTCATCATATGCGCGCACTCGTACTTTTGCTACTACCAAGAGTCGAAGATGTAATTACGCATGACGAGAGGATGAACGAAACGCACGTGTTCCGTCGATGAGAAAACAGCGGTTGCATCTCGATTATCGTATAGGTCAATGTCATTGAAAGAGACGTATAGCGGTAGAGTGTCCAAGCTTTTCAAACTGAGGGGGAAAAATCGCGATTCACGAGAATGAAATTATTTATCATTTAACTGTTACCGTGTTGTATATATATATAGAGAGTCATTGCACTTGAGGAGAAATAGCTTTCAAGATGTTCTCTGATGGCTATTTCATTTGTACAGATAGTTTTTATTTTAGATTCGCATATATGTATAGTTTATTTTATGAAACGACAATTTATTTTTCATACCTAATCTTAGATTATTAATGGGTTTGCTTTTTTGCATAACATTCCTCATCGCTTTTATTTGTATGCATGCTGCGCACTCCTCATGCCAATTTTTGCCTTATAATATTATAAAAGAGACTTCTATTACAGCAGTAGTCGTTCTTTGTCTGTAATTTGGTGAACCAAGATTTTTAGAGTATTATTACCAAAGATCGTTTTGGTTCAATACTGGAAGAAGAAGAAAATAAAGATTTACTATAATATTCGTACGTTAAAGATTTATACAAGAGTTCAATCAGTGTTATTTTGTTTTTACTCTTTCAATATTTCATCTCGGTACAAAGAAAAAACACTAAATTCCAATGATATATTTGATCCCTCGGAGCGAAAACAGGAAATTTTTGCCTATCATTATTTTGATGTATCACAGAATCAAGTCCTTATCATAACAGGGAAATCATCGAATCTAAAGTAAATATGATTCGTAACAAAAGAATATATTGGATGTATATGAATGAAATGGTGATGATGTTAGTCTAATGTTTATCTTAACAAAGAATGTCCAATTATATGATTTGTCATCCATAAATAGAATATAGATTTTCTAATTATTCTACTAACCGCAGTTATGGTAAAATTCGTAACTAAATCCATTCAAAATTTTTCATCCAGAGCATAAAATTGTAAAATATCTGCAGACATTTTATAATTTTATGCCAAACAAGAAGCCGTGGAAGAAGAAAACATCCGAAAGAAAAACATTCCAACGATTTTATCATCATTGTACGAAACTTGCAAATAAATTATATGTAACATAATGAAATCAACTTAAACTGTAATTTTTAATTGATGCGCCATAATGTATATATATTATACATTATACTCTGAATCCATTCTTCCTCATTAGATTTAAAATATATGTGCAAGATTTTTTCAAGAAAATTTTATCTTATCATCGTTGCATGCTTGTCGACGGTACACTTTATTCTCCTGTCAATTTTGCACTTCCTCTCTAGTCATCGTTATTCAGCTTCTATATATTCTACATATAATGACCCGTATCTGTCGTTTGGTTTGGCAGACTACTTTCATTGACTCTCAACAAAAAACCTATACGCGCTGCTCGAGCTATTATTTTTAATTTAAGGGTTTCAAAATGGTAAACGAAGGTGCTAACAGTCAAACTATTGTATAGTCCTAAAAGTGGCGAAATTTCGCTCAGACAGAAATACAATAGAAGAATAGAAAGAACACTACAATTTTATTATTGGGAACTTTTTTTCCCTTGGCATATCAGATTTTAAAAAAAGAAAATAATTGTAATAATCACTTTTCGTCACGAACAATTTCTTTTTATGTCAGTTATAAATATATTTTTTCTAACCCTTTCATCTGTACACATTGTGTGCGGTGTGTCACTATACTGCGTTTAAAAAAATTCAAAGAAGAAAATTAACATTTTGTTTAAATAAATGTATCTTCATTCTTTACGTTTATAAATACAAGGTATGGGATCGATTTTTTAAGACTAATATGTAAGTATTGTATATATATATATGAAAGTTTTATAGAAACTAATAATCAGAGAGGAGGACGAGAAGTTAAAAAAAAATCTTCAAGGTCTGTCGTGCGAACGAAAATATACTCCTTTGTATAACGATATATAGTCAGTTATATACGCGTGTATATATAGGTACAACCTGCAAATATCTTTCTTTGAATAGACCTTTTCCCTTGGAGGCTTTTGTATTGTTGCGCTGAAAGCAGCTTCCGCTGATGAGAGAGGTCAGCAGTAATTTAAACTGGCGCTTGATTGGCACGTGCAGAAATTCGATGATTGTTTTCTATTGAGAAAAGAGCAACTCACAATTGACTTCCGATATATACCTGAGTTTAACTTCTCGAAAAAAATTATTTCCTTCAGCCTTGAATGAAAACTGTATTAACTAAAGTAGCTGTAGTTGTTTCATGCACCACGATTGCAAAATTTTCCACTGTTCTAAGATATAAGCGAATTGTTTCTAATATGACAAACATTGAGCAGCACTAATATTTTGAGAAACATGCGTGAATGGATTTTTACAGTGACAAATAAGTCTTTTGTTCAAGAGAGGAACGAGAACGTTGAAAGAAAAATAGATTGTATCTGGGCAAAAAGGGTGCACATACCTTGGGAGCGCAAGGTCCAGTTACATCTTTACTCGCTCAATTAACGAAAACAGGTAGGATAAAGTTTGCGGTGAACGCGACGGTGGTCCTGAAGCAACCCGATCTCTGTCATTCCTTTCGCATAGCCTTCTTGGATTTCGCGATCGCCCTGTTCCCCAAAAAACTTGGCCTAAGTAGCAAAACGATAATCCCGGACTTTAAAAATGTGCATCGCCCTCTTTTTTCAGCCACTGCGACTTTATACATTTCAAAGATCTGCATAACTAATATATCCAAAAAAAAGAGTGCGCACGAGAAAAAAATTATTTTACTATTCAATTTTCATCGACCTGTATTTATTTTAAATACATAAATAAATACCAATCACAAAGAGAGAATCAATTTCACGATATCATCAAAGCCAAACAATTTCAAAATATTGCTCCATACCAAAATTTATAACATTATAAATCCTTGAGTCAGTTTTTTTTATAATGAATTTTCATCTATTCAAATGAAATCGTTCTGTATTAATTAATTCCTGTTATAAAATCAGAGAGGAAAAATATTACAGATGACAAGAAGATGTCGAAGTGAAAAGAAATCGGATATAACGATTTGATGTCTGAGTGACTAGCGAACGTCAAAGAAAATTATAGGCTATACGCCTTATCTTATATATGCTACTATATATGCCTATACGCATATTAAAGGTATATATTTGGAAACAATAAAACTGTCTATCGTAGAATGTGTTAGATAGTAATGCGTCTATCAAAATTTTTTTCCTATAAAGATCGAAGCACTTGAAAACATATAACTATCTGTTTCATCGATAGTATTTTTGCATTTTGACTAGTTATTAAAAGAAGACGAGGGTCCATATAGTGTGTAATTTAAAGATAACCAAATCATTTTCACGGCCACGTTCAAAGAGTTTCATCGCGGGAACGAATGACGACGATGCTTAGTCAAGTGGCTCAGAGGGATTTTATTATCCATCACAGCATCAGAATTAATTGTCGTCGTTTCACCTTTTTTACGCGCGTGGAAAGCGAGAAAGGAAATCTTTATAATCTCTTTAGCCTACTTGAAGCATCCTATCAGCATCTTCGCGATTTTCTTTTTTTTTGAAAGCAATTTTACACAATTTTACGCATACAGCGGAAAAAAGTCAAACCGCATTTAAAATGTTACTTGCGTCTGATTCCGTTTACATATACTTTAAAAATGGGCTAAAAGACATCAATTTATTTCCAATTTAATTATAAAAACTGAAAAAACTCACCATTCGGAAAGCAACACGTGCAGCAGTTCTGAAACAAAAAAATATTCCCATTTTAAAAATAAGGAAAAAATGTTTTAAAAATGAGATTAATTTTCCATAATCTGTCAAAATATAACTAGAATGAAAATCGGCTACTTTGATTTTTATTACCCAGAGGCCGATTTTCCCCCCTTTTTTCTGTGCGGTAAAAACTGCGCGATGCACTCGAAATATATAAGAAATTGATTGCTTTCATCTATTTTAACTCCTAGTTCGAAAATATGGGAATCGCGGTTGAAACTAATAATTAGGACTGGACCCTCTAGACGAACTATTTTACTATAGTCTATATAGTAGATCATCATCTATATTATCAGTCATCAAGGAATCTTTGGGTTGATCGCGAGTTTGCGAAGCCCATAATACATACCAAAAATACATTTTAAGAAACAGTTCTTTCAGGGCGGTCAGTCCCGATTTAGGGTCTCATCTACTGACAACAAGGTGGTCCCGCGAGGAGGATACGCCCTGGGCGTGAGTTGAGTAATTAAATATAAAGTGAACTCATTTGTGGATCTCAGTGGCAAATAACATGTTACGCAGCAACAAGCGATAATTTATGAGAACATATATATATGTATATATAGTCTAAAAGTCTCAAGCTGCGAGCAATGAATATGTATTTGAATTAATAAAGACGTTGCTCTCCTTTTTAACGATCAGAAAAAATTCCACATATTCTGCGAGTTGTCTCAACAAACCATTTTTTATTGTTTCGTTTTTTTTTTTAAACTTTTGACATAGGTGGTGATTATATCTCAATTTACGTCTTTTGGAAAATTCAAATAATTTCTGAGATTCTTTATGTAGATTAGAAAAAATATTAATTGTTATTCTACTGAGATTTTGGGCCCCCACACAGGGCAATTTTTTTGTTCACCTTCTTCACTCGGAAAAAAGAAATTATTGTAATAATCAAATAAATGCATATTGCTTTCAGAAAATATTTGTTATGTTCCATAAAAAATTTGATACTTATAGAAATATTAAATAATAGAAATAATAATAA
>JUFY01014747.1:40458-51351 GCA_001855655.1 Leptopilina clavipes
TAATAATAATAAAAATAATAATAATAATAATAATAATAAAAATAAAATAATAATAATAATAATAATAATAATAATAATAATAATAATAGAAATATTAAATATTAAATAAAACTTAAACTTATAGAATACTTTTTATACTTATAGAAACTTTTTAAAAAAACCTAAAACTTGAATCTGTACAAAAAATAGAAAATTTTAGGTCAAATATAATTTTTCCCTGAACTGAATAATAATCGCACAATTTAATACCAAATTTCGGACAAGTTTGTATAATATTCGTGTTATTTCTGATCTATTCTTACAATGTTAACCATTGTCTCTATATAAAAAAGGGAAATTTTGTCTTAAATTTCAAATCGATTTTTCAAATCAAGAATGATAAATGAGTTAAAAAATGTAGAAATAGAAAAAATCGAAAGTGAAGTACGTATTAGATAATATATAATAAAAGAAATCCCACACAAGCAGCACTATAGGCAGCCTCTCTATGGGGTCTTTCTTTGAGGAGTGACGAATTATGTGATTTTAAACGGTGGTATTTTATATACCGCGATGCCGTCCATTGAGATCAAAAAATTTGCCCCCAGGTACCAATAGATTTATTTATAACACAGTTGGAGACATCTCAATTTTCAAAATTTTCAGGGCGGTTTTTTATTTATCATATAATATGTGTATTTTCAAAGGGTAAAATTTTTTGAGAAAAGTGATGGTAATTATTAAATTGAGAGTTGAATCCCAAATATATTGAGTCATATTATTTCTTATAGAAATGATGATGAGTGAAAAACTATAATAGAGAAACGGAAAACAAGAGTTCTAATTGAATTTTTATAATAGATGTAAAAAATATATAATTTTTCCATCGACTTTTCGAGAGACTGATTATTAATAATAGCTTATAGGAAGTGTGCATTGTTTACGAGTAAATTTAAAAGTGACTGCTGGTCTATCAACTGTCGAAGAGCGTAAATGGTTAAATTAAGTATACTGGCAAATTAACTCCTAGATGTAACGGTAAGAAGTAAATCATTCATTGTAAGCGTCAATATAGCTTATAAGAGAAACGTACGTGCGAAACTTGTATTATCTTCTTACATATATTGCAGTATAGGCAGAAGAAGCCTATACTTCTTGCCAAGGGGCCCTTCGTCTTTTACATGCTAAGAATATAGGTGGCAAACTGCTTCGTGGAAGCTGATTATCGTATTAACTGCGGGTTCCGCATCCAAATTTCAAATCGTTTTAATATTTTTCGAAACTAATATTCCAACCGGAATAACCTTTTCTCTCTATCGGAATTATGCGGCAAAATTTTAATTAATTTCCAAGACTGATAAACTTTGCTTTTTACTAACGATAACGAATCTAAAAAATTTACCCACATGTTAGTAAAATTCAGATTTGATAATTAGAGAATTGCATTTGAGAATAAAAAAAGTGATTATTTTGATTGAAATGTTTCAAAAGAAAATGTCTTACTTTTAACAACAGTCAAAAACAAGTAATCACATTAAAACAATAGTCTCACATCTGCATCCTGTATGAGGTGGGTCTGCAATTTAAAAATTATATACGAAGTTTGTAGCGCCACCGTTGCAAAATGTTCATATAATTCCCAACAATCCTCCCCAGCATCCGAAACAAAGCTCTTCTTTCAAATGTAACCGCGTTTCAGAGATGCGATAACTATCTTATTGTCACAGTTTCCGTAAATCCCTCACGTATTCAGTTACAATTCCACTACAAATATCATTTGCATGTAGAAATATTATATAATATGTGGTAAATTCGCGTGCAAGAAACAACAATATACGTTTTCAATTTTTATAAATATATTACAACAACGTTGAAGAATCTCATCCACAAAGATGATTCATAGTTTCAAAAATAAATTCCATTTCAATTTAACGCTTATAGATCATCTTGAGATGATTACTGGCAGATCAGGGGTGAAAATTTACGATAATATATTGCTGAGTGCGGGATTTGATATTCCAGATTTCTGAACATTTTTATATATAATAGAAAGGGACCGAAGACCATCGGACTATATAATATGAAAGATAGTGAAAAATATGCTTTAAAAAAAATTAGGGCTATAGAAAAGGGCTCGTGTGGTGTATCATGATGCGTTCTTGACACCCCATATTCGACTTTGAGATCGCCGACATAAAAATGCAGACGCTTTTGACCGTGCGTTATCTCCAAAACTCCCTAAAAGTCTTCAGTGATCACTTTCAATAAATGTCTACACCACTTGAAAAACATGAAAGCAGAGGAACACGTTTTTTACTTAGCGTTAAACATACCCGCAAGTTATATGACCATACAAGAAAGGGGATGATACAACCACAATTTAAAATTATCAACAAAAAAAAGCTCGTAAATTCAATTTTACTGTCGGTGCACATTTGCTTTTTGCTTCACCAGTTGAAAGAAAATCTCACATAATACATTAAGATAAAATCCCAAATTTGGTATTTTCGAAATGTTGAAATTGTTTTTGGAGACGAAAGTCACTTGTACCAATTTAAATCATAGTTGAAATTTTTATACTAGTTCAGATTTTGAGCGAGAAAACATTTTTCGAAGACAGGTTTGAAATCAATTTGGCAAGCTCTTATGAAAAATTTGAAGAGGTTTAAATTTTCCAGTTTTTGGACCTACGTGATGAATATTTAGTTACACTTAACGAAACTGACTAATTACATATAGTTAAAGGGTCGCAGTTTACCTGCCGAAATTCACGGTTAGCGACAAATTACAGAGAAGAAATTGCTGCAGTTTAAGAGAAGTAGACAACTGCGGGTGAAATTGTGAAATGGATTTACGTCTCCCAAAAGAGACCGCGCGGTCATTACAAACCCTGGAGGTTAGAAAGGCGAAGGACAATTTGCTATATATCCACCCACATTTAGCAATAACCGATGACATTCCGGTGACATTTGCCACCAAGAAATTTTCCCATCCTTTCCAAATTAGCCGCACTTTCGTTACACATATATTTTATCCCCCCATTAATCATGAAATTTTAATGAAACTAGAAAAAATCCAAACTCCTGGAAAACTTTTCCTTTTTTAAATTCCTTTTTTTTGAACTTATTGAAGAAAACAGTGATGAGAATAAAACCGTGTAATTTAAAATAATTTTCAAATAATAAAATGAAACAAGGTCTATACAACAATTGAAATACTAGAGGACAATGGGAATTATATAAAGATTCAGAAACTCCACAGGGATCACAACGTGAAGTCATCTTTTGCACCTAGAAGCGAAATCCGGTCAACCGCATTACACGCAGAAAAGGGAACCTGTTCGCTTTTAGCCGCGCGCGCATTATCAAAAGAAGCCGCTGTCAAAATTGAATACCTTGAGAAAAAAACTTTTTCATTTTATTAATGACATTTGTCTTGTTTCAATTTTTTCTCCTTTTCAACAAAACAATATTGTTTCTTTTCTCAAAATTGCACAATATATGCGATGCATTAAAATGTTTGCACCGTGAACAAAAAAAAAGAAAAGAAAAAAACAATATCTATTAATGAAAATTTGTTGTGAATAAAAGTCAGGAGGCAATTTGTAAAATAATTACTGGTTTGTGCTAAAAGTGACAAAGACCGTTATACATTGCTTGTTAGACGGACATCCCTCGTTAGCGGACATACATATTGATGTATGTATATGCTTCGTCCCGTAAATGCAAAACACGAAAGTGTTTTATTAAGTATTACAAATAAACATATTTCTGAATAAAAAATTCATCTGTGCCTCGTAAAATCCGCGCAACAGATCCAAATTATGCTCCTGCGACAACAAAGAAGGATTTATTTTAAACTTTATGTTTTCATTTGCATTTGGGTTTATTTATTCGTTTTCGATCACGTGAAAATCATATTTAGAGGAACGAAACTGAAAAGTGATTAGTACCTAATCAAAATTATGTCCGTGTTAGTTCGGATAGAGATTCAAAAGAGATTCTGTATTATTTTTCTATAGATGCAAATCCAAAGTTGTTATACACACCTGTGAGGCGCATTACACTTTGAACGACTAAACTTCCCCGCTATTAAGCTGCACTTAATGAGCCAGGAAGAAACCAGGCATATAATATCGCAAACACAGTAAAAGATGCTTTAGCTCCGAGAGAAAAAAGGTTCACGCGCGGAAGACGCACTCAACGAACATTCTAACCAATGACTCTGCAGAAAGATGATTTTTTTGGACACTTGCATGACTACCAACATATATAGAATTTTGATCCGAAGATCGCATTACAATATCATCAAGTTTGATGCTGTTTTGATCATCACTTGCAGACTGAACTTTGATTTTGATTCATTTTACAACTCCAAATAACAAATTTTCTCGAAAATTCATTAAAATTTTTGTAGTATCTAAAAGTATCTAAAAAATTCGAAGTCTTAAAAAGATCTGGACCTGGGATCAGATATGCATTTTTCGCTACTTTGGTATTTTCTTTTTTTGGAAAATATTATGTCATGCAATCGCGTTTTATGTTAGAGTTAAAAGCACATCTCGAGTGTATAAGATTACGCATTCGTTTTGCATACAGTGCATGTACCTCTTTTATGTCCTTCTCCGTAACGGTAGAAGTAATTCTCAATTCTTTCTGGTCTTTGCAAGCATCACAATGCAGGTTTCATTATTATTATATATATATATATATATATATCCTACAGTTCCCTTCATTCTAATTTCTAATTACAAAATTACCCAACATGCTATAAGGGTGTTGATAGTCCCTAGACTCGTATAAAAGCATCAGGGTACTTGTGTTGCTAATTTATATACAAATGCCTCTGAAATTTTGTCAAAAAACACAACAGTAGATGTGTAAAAAATTTTTCAAACTTAAAACACTAAGAATTAATAATATTGATGATTTAATCGATCACTAAGAATTAATCCTTATTTTTCAATAGTATCAAATACAATGCGGTGGTGTATTAATCGATTATATGGAATTAATTATTCGGACGCTTTTATATATATTTAGAATAGAAACACATTTTTATTAACAATGATTAACGGTCTGTGATTAACGGTTCTTTCTTTTTGCTTCTCAGTATGAATTTATGTGCTTAAAGGAGTTTGAAAAGATTTATACTGGAGGTAATGATGCATTAAACTTGAAGTACCTCAGCTTGTTGTTAATGAAGCTTCGAGGCCACCGACTTGTTCGTTTCTGATTGAATTTTATGCTCCTGCTTAAATTTTTATTTTGGAAAATTCTAATTCACAGATGCTAAAGGAAATTATAATCACAGGGACAGTAGAATCTCTCACGTTTATATATAACTAACTGTAAACTGTATTATGAAGGTTTGTCCTGTTCAAAAAGGACATTCATCTCGTAAAATTTTTAACGTTATACCCAATCAAGTTTTCCCCTAAGGAAAAGTTATTTCCAATGCTTGTATAATAATACCTAACAATAAATGTTCGCCCAAAGACAATGCATTTTTAATACGTGTCAAATAGAACAGAAACATTTTCGAAGTTCACAAAAAATATGGGTATTTGCATAATTATCTGGTATTCTAGGTCTAATTTGTGCTTCTGTTCATTTCGTATATTAGAAAATAGCCTACGGTTGTCACGCATAACCCTATAGCAAAACGATAATTAATCGAAACCGTATTAACTAGAGTTGCTTTTGTCTGCACGAGAATTATTATTATTTTTTTTTTTTAACGTTTAGCACGAAGCGTGTGGCCAAAAACTATATGTATATTTCTACAATCGATTACTATATATGGAATCTGCATTTCCATAATTATTGGAGAAATTCTAGAAACTAGACTTATCCCTTGCAATGCTGAATTCGATCCTAAGTCTGTTTTAAGATTTTAAGATTTTAAGATCCTTTTAAGATAAACATATCTTTGCAGTTGAATTCGAAATGAATAAGCCGCCCGAAGAAACAAATTTTCTGATACTTGAAATTCCGACACGAAATGGTTATAGTTAAAATTAAACGATATTGGGGGTTAAATACCATTTAATAGACACAGGTCAAGGCTAAGGAGGAAAATTAAGAATTCTAGTTTTTTGCTTTTTGAAAATGTGTAATAATTTAGAACATAAAGCAGCTAAAGAAGAATAAACTGAATAAGAACATAAACTTTACGAACTGAAGTAGAAGAAATATTGATAATGAATTAAACAATAAACCGAAATATTTATTATCTCTCCGTTATACAGAAAACGATTATTTTTTAACAATTAGGTAACTTTTTTTTGAAATTTATGTCTTCTTGTCGTGTTTGTAATCAACAAAAAAATGCCTTAAAGTTACTCTTGCGTGAAAAGCCCAAATAACATAATTTTCGACTTTCTAGAAAAAAAACCCCTATTTAGTTGTCTGCTTCCTCTTGCGGAACCCTCGCACTCATATTATAAAATGACCTCCACTATACACGAATTCAATAATAATGTTTCGAGAAACTACGCATTAAAAGTTAATTTGATCAAATGAGTTTCTGATAATTCTCTCTATTAAAACATCCTGACAAAATTATTACACACGTTTTAAATTATTGAAATAGTAACGTAAACTATCCGTAAAATTATCTTACAAATGAGAAAATTAATATATGAATTATAATGGCCCTAAAGTTCCAAACTATCAAATGAAAACGATATTTCTTCTTCAAGATCAAATTTTATTATATTCAAAAATAAATTTTTGTATGATTTTACGTTCTTCCATTCTTTGCAGACGCATTATTTTGAAAATATTTGAACATTGATTGAAAAAATATTTCGACATTTCGTTATTCATTTGAACGTTTCCAACTTTTGGATCATTGAACTAAAAATAACTGTTAAATTTCTATTGGAAAATTTACAATTTAAGGAACAGGTAAAAGAACATATTTTAAAAATGTAAATCTCAATAGTGGAAAAAATCTTCTTCTAGGAGAAAAAAATGCCTAGGAGAGTGAAGAACATATGTTGGCAAGGGTTGAAAAATACGCGGTCGGCAGAGATTATACAAGATTTTGCATAAGGATTACTAGGAATTTACAAGGATTACCATCAACTAATTTCTTTTGAAGAAATAATGGTGTGTTTTTGTATGCATGCGCAGGCACTGCATATATACATGAGTCAGTTTTGCCTAATAGTCTAATAAACTTTAAATAAGGAAGAAAATGTCCGCGGAAGTATATGTTTTATAAGGTGTGTTGCAAGGAGAGAAAAAAGGAAGAAACGAAGCGTGTCGAAGAGCACGCGCTAGTGTCCTTGAGGAGGTTCTTCCTGTGGATTGGAATATTTCTTGGCGACGATGGCGTCGAGGCGGACAAATGTGTGTCTTAAAAAAGTTGTAACCCCTCGAGTTCACAAACCGAAACCAAAATTTAAACCAATGATCATCGCAATGCAACACAGGGAAGAATGAGAGAGAGAGCGGGGGAATTGTAACCATAGGGAGAGGTACAACCAGCACGCGCCAGCCACACGCCTCATACACCTGGGTCAGTTGGCAAGCGAGGTTTCCCTCTCTTTTTCATAGTCAACACCCGCGTCCGTTCTGATACTCGTCAAAATTTTTTACCATTCCGACATATCGATGGAGACTATTTTGATATTTTCCAAAAAAACAATAAACTTCTACTTGTGTTTTAAATAACAAAGAGACGGGTTTTTTATAACTGCGGCTAATGTTGAAGAACAGATCGATTTTCTCCAAATATTACAGAATTTTTAAATGTTCCTTTCAGGTTCTTTATGTATATGCTTTATATGTAAATGGATGATGTCTTTTAGAAATAGTTGCAGTGTTAGGCAACATTAAGGTTCAAATTTTGATCATTAACATCATCTCTGTTGAAATTTTACAACCTTTTATGGACATGGTGTTTAAAAATCAAAATTTGAACCTAAATGACTAAATTTTCAGCCTTGCAATGGGATTTTTTCCTACCTAAACAATCTTTAAAATTTAAGAAGCACTTCTTTGTCTCAAGAACAAAGTGGTGCGACTATTTCCATTCAAGCTCCGAAAAAATCGGAACCTGTCAAGAATCCAAACAGATACTTTAAAGACATGAGTGTCGACACTCATGTCTTTAAAGGCGATTTATATTTAGAAAGAACCATTGCAAATCTCACATTTTAGAGCAAAGTTCGTAATTCCAGAAATAAAATTTTCCACTGTCTCTTAAGAGCAAATTAAACATTCTTTTTTGTATGTCCATCAGATTTTTTCCTACATATAACAATCTGGTACATATCTGTTAATATACTTGAAGTCACAAATACCGATTTCAAAACTAAACCTATTTGTGTAAACAAAAATCAACCATCAAACAACGAAAATTTCAAAATAAGGACAAAGAGAATTAGAATGGTAAAAAAAACCAACAAAAATGTTTTTGTTCTAAAGAGAAGAAGATATAAATTCGAGTGTTTCGGAAGGACGGGGCGTTTCGATCAGCGAGGTTTTCATTCGTTGTTCGCTGGTGTGGGCGGAGGATAGTCTACATTGAATTAGTATGTAGTAGTACATAATGGTTCACGGGAACTTCTTTATAAGTTATTATTCGCGTATCATTGGACAGAAAAATTCTCATAGCGTTATACAAAAAAAAAAAATCATCAACGTTATTATACTAGTGTCACGTGGTGATATATATGAAATATACTGAAAAACGAAGGGCATTCAACACGAAAATTGCTAACGAGACCATATCCTCTCTTGTTAAATGGGGAAACTGACCTGTCTGTCCATCAAAACGACCCTTATGTCCTGTCTTTCACTAACAAATTAAAATTTACTCTCTCATCATAGTCATCCAATTCAATATAAAACTATCACTCTCATATCATTATAAATACACGCAAAATATTAATTATACTTTTCCTAATTTATCGCATACGTCACGCGCTTTATGCGCATAAAGCCTATTGAAACCATAATTTTAATTATTCAATATTTATAAAACAACATTTACCATCGGAATTACTCTCAATTAATATAATACTCATCAACTAAAAAACATTGATGCATTTGATTGATTAACCCACACGAAAATCATTAGAACATCTCTATATTTCCCGTCCGCTCTAATTAAATTGATTTAAAGGCGCATTAGTAACGAGCGTAATAAGAAATTAAATGTTGGGGAAAAAAAATTTAGGGAACCAAAAAATGGGAACCAAAAAAAAGGAACCATCACTAACAAAAAACCAAACACCTTGATTTTTATCACGAACCATAAAATACAATCGAAACCCCATATATATAATAAAGAAATATTCAATCCGTAAATAAATAGGAAAAAAATTATTCAAAGACCTACAAAAACGTCTGATTCAAAAATAGAAAGAGTTAAGACCTCCGATTGTAATGTTTGATATCAAAGAAAATATGTTTCTAGGATGGAAATTTGTTCGTTTTGAAGTTTTAAAAAAATAACAAAGGATGAGAAAAAAGAGTGAAGCATATTGTATAGCCACGTGCCTCCGTCTAGGAAAAAGTGTTATGGCTACACACCGATCAGTGATCTCTTCGAGGTTAATTCTGTATATAAGAAACGCGCAGGGTGAAGGGTAAAAGACGATGAGGATGAGCCACCTGATTTTTTTCGACGGTAGTTTGGCAGTAGATTAAACCCTTGAGGGAGCGGGTGCCTGCTCACCGTATGCTTCCCATATGTTCAAATATATATATATATATACATATATATTTTATATATAGATGTATATATTTGTATATATATATATATATGTATATATTTGTATTTATATATATATGTATATATTTGTATATATTTATATATCTGTATATGTCTGTATATATGTACATATCTATAAATATGTGTATATGTATATATATTGTTTATATATACCTGCGTATATACGCGCGGGTGCCTTATATTCCATTTTCTTTCTCGCTACCCTGAAACCATGCGAGTATGATTCTCTCGAAAAAAGAGTAGGTGAGTTACCATCAGTGACATCGGGGGCTTAACCTAAATAACTGTGGATGGTGCACGCACGTATATGTAGGGTATGTGCGCATATGCACCTGCGAGGGCGAACCAATGAGGCTTTCATAATACTATTCGCATGCGAGGTGCTTCCGGTAAACAAGAAGGGATAATGATATACTCTCTTCATCCCCCACTATTTCAATGATTGATGGGTTCCTTCACGACTCTTCAATATTAGCCTACATTATCCTTTCCATACATATATACACACACATTCCCATATATCGCAAATATCAACAGAAAACCTTTCTCCTATTCTTGACACTTTATAAAATTATGATTTAGCACACAGAGGATAATAATATTTATCAACGCACAATATACTTATTTTTAGAATTCTTATTTCGCATAATTTTTAGCCAATATTTAATTTCACAGAATATTTTTTTTATTTAGACTTTATTTATTAATTTATTTTAAAATAAAATTGTTTCTGCTAATTTATTATACACTGAAAAAAAAATTTATTTGATTCAAATAACCGATTACTTGTCTATTATCAAATAAATATTTATTTGTATCAAATAAATTTTATTTGAGTCAATTAAATGGTATTTGCTTCAACAGAAATTATTATTTCACTTACAACTTATTTGATTGAAATAAAAATTATTTGGTTCAAGTAAATATTTATTTGATAACAGACAAGTAATTCATTATTTGAACCAAATAAATTTTTTTTTCAGTGTAGACAATTTTTGCGCTAAGAAATAAATTTATTTTAAATTAAAATTGTTTCTGCTAATTTATTAGTCAATTTTTGCGCTAAGAAATAAATTTATTTTAAATTAAAATTGTTTCTACTAATTTATTAGTAAATTTTTGCTAATAAATAAATTCATTTTAAAAAAATTTTTGTCTATTACC
>JUFY01014813.1:1942-19610 GCA_001855655.1 Leptopilina clavipes
AAAAAAAAAAAAAAAAATGGTAACGTTATTTGCGGTCGGTAAAATCGACATATTTAAAGAAAAATTGTAGGTTAAGGACCGAGTGGAACGATTTGGCGGGAATTTTTAATTGGAGAAAGAGTTTTTTACAAAAATGAATTTTTATTTTTTTTGCAATTCTCACTGAAATATGGACTGATCATGTAGGGTACGATTCCATTGGACCATCGAGCCGAAGTTGCTTTTAGACCATTTCGTCCCATTGCTGTTGGAAATAAAATATCACCCTCAACATATTCTCCAAGTTCTTCAGGATTTACATTCATTCCCGCGTTCCATTGGGCAACACGATTTCCACTTTCTGCATCCGGCTCTCCAAACAATTTGTCCCCCAATCGTGTCAAATAGGACACTAAACCGTCGGAATTTTCAAGGCCATTGTCAAGGACATTACCTTGATTAAAAGGCCACGCATAGGTAGTTGATCCCGAAGTTAATATTGTTATCGCCACCAGTAGCAAATCAGACATTTCTTTAACGAAAAATTATATATTTAAAATTAAATTATTTTATTTAAACATAAAATATTGTTTTGAAATAAAAAAATGTTGATGATTTAAAAAAATAAGTTTCTAGTTATTTATTTATTTATTAAATCAATATATTTTAATAAAAAACATACTTGCCTTAATTTTTTTTTTTAATTTAAATAAACAATAGTTTAAATAAAAATCGTTTTATTTTCTGTGAGTGGGTAAATTAGAAAATCAAAATTATTTGAATATTTTATATTTTACTTTTAAAACCAGTGTATTACTTTTTAAAAAAAAGTTAATTAAAAGAATATTTTTTAATAGTTTTATTTTGGAAAAAAATAAAGTCTACAGGTTGTATTTCGAGAGGAAACTGACTGGGTTAACAACGTCCGGTGTTGATTTTATATTAGTGAGTATAAGGTCGTTTACCCCCGTTGAGATTATTTTTTTTTGCAAATCCGGAAGTTTCGGGGACGAATTCACGCGATAGCCATGAACTCTTAGAACCGGAAATAACTATTTATTCAAATTTTTTTTTAGGGTTCTTCTTTAACCCGATTTAGAAGAAAATTAGCAAAACCGGTTTTTTCATTTTTAGAAATAATAAATAAACATAAATAATAATTATTATTATAGTGTAATCATCATCGTCAATATAAAGTAAATTATTTAATTATTTAATAAATGAATAATGTTTAATAATGTTCCCTGTGAAAAAATTTAAAAATAATAAATTTTGATATTATAAATATTAAAATTTGCATTTTTCTTTTTTTTTTTTTTTAATTCGATTGGGATTTAAAATTGAAATGAAGACATTGAAATGAAAATTAGTCAAAATAAATATTATTGATGTTATGTAATGATTTTATGGCCTTAATAAAAATTCAAGGTTAATCGTATTCTTTTTCAAATTTTCGATACTTCCGAAATTGCAATATATATCCTTTTTTTAAATAAAGAAATTATTATTAACAATATTTTTTTAAAACGAAAAAAATCGGAATATAAAATATTAAAATTTATTTTAATGAATAAATTAGTAGAATTAAAATTTTTTTAATAAAATATTTATAATAATAAAACTAATAAAAAATTCATTACAGTAATATAATATTATTATACTAATAATAACAATAATTTATACTATTAATGTTAATATTATTACAAAAAATATTATTCTTAATAATTACTAAATTTTTATTATTATTAACCTTATATTTTTTTATTCGTCTTATTTTTAATGACAAAAAAAACCAGTTCATAACCGAAAATCTAGCGCTAGATAAAAACTACTTTGGAATAAATTTAAATATATTTAAGGTATCTCACCTATCTTCAACTATTTAAATTTGTAAATGAATGGGACAATGGAAATTTCCTATTTCGAATTAGAAAAAAAAAACTAGAACGAAAATAATTATTTTCTTTATATAAAAATTTTTTTTTCAATTAATTTACAATTTTTACAACTGTAATAATTGTTTACAAAATACTCTCTTTTTTTCTTAAAAAAATTAAAAATGAAATTGAAAATTATTTAAAAAAATAAATTGAAACATGTTTTTGAAATTCCCGCCAAATAATTGTCACCTGTTGGGAAAATTGAAAAGTACGAGTTGTAAACAGTTGTTGCACATAACCTCAAATTTAATAAAAAGTAAAACACGTTCTTGTCATTTTTTGTAAATAAGATATATTATTAATTCTGTTTATATATATATTATTATATGTAAGTATTTATATTTGAATTTCTTTTTTTTTTGTAAAACTTTGTGAAAGTGTGAAGTGAAGAAAAACAATTAATAAAATGACAAACGAAGAGAGTTGGCAGGAAATTATCACAGCCGCCAAGGAAAATCGACATGAATTAATTTTAAGCGGTTCAATAATATCCAAGAGAATTTCATCAACTGGTCTTGATTCAAATTTATTTCGTCTTGAAAATCTTAATTATTTGAATATTCATCAAACAGAATTAAGTGAATTGCCAAAAGAAATTGGAAAAATGGTTAATCTCACGACACTTGTTCTTCATTCGAATAATTTGCAAAAACTTCCCAATACAATCAACAAATTAACAAAACTCAAAGTTTTGGATTGTTCCCGTAATAAATTGGAATATTTACCAGAAGAATTGAGTGAATTACCATCAATAACAACTATTAATTTTAGTTCAAATTTACTCAATGATTTACCATCGCAGGGGAAAAATGTGAAATTAGCATTATTGGATTTATCGAATAATAAATTTGATAAATTTCCCGATATTTGTTATAATGAACTTGTACATCTCGCTGAAGTGCGAATCAATGGGAATTTAATTCAGAATATTCCCGGTGAAATTCATGTTTTAATTGCCCTGAAATTGTTTGATTTGTCGGATAATAAAATTTCCAGTAAGTAAATTAATTTATATAGGTAAAAATAAATTTTTAAGGAAATAATTTTTAAAAATTAATTTAAAAAATTTTTTTCCAATTACACAATTAATTAATATAAAAATTTTCAGTTGTTCCACGAGAATTGTCAGACTGTGGAAAATTAAAGGATCTAAATTTAAAAGGCAACAATTTAGCGGATAAACGTTTATCAAAACTTGTCGATCAATGTCGTACAAAGCAAGTTCTCGACTATGTGAGACAACATTCGCCGAAAATGTCCAATGACACGGATCCAATTGGAATGAAAGCAAAAAAGGGGAAAAAATCACGAAAATTATCGGAAAACGAACAAATTTCCAATGCTATTGATAAATTAACGCACGAATTAAAAGTCCTGAAAATAACTGATGAAACGCCAAAAATTGAAATTAGCGAAAAAGTGAAAACCGTTCGTCCCCATATTATTGCGTGTATTGTTCGCAATATGACATTCACTGATGAGAGTTTTAAAAAATTCATTCAATTGCAAACAAAACTTCACGATGGAATTTGTGAGAAACGAAATGCCGCAACTTTAGCGACACATGATTTAAATCTTCTAAAAGCTGGTAAAATTAAAATTTCAATTATTATTACATTTAAAACTACATTTACAAGTTATTGAATATAATTAAATTACAGTTTAATTAGTTTTAAATGTCATTTATCAAATTTAGACGTCTAATAAATAATTATTAATTATTATGATAAATAAAAAAAAAAAAAAAATTGAAAATTATCATGAATTGGAGAAAATAATTTTTTAATTCCGCAGGAAATCTCAAGTACACTGCAATGCCACCGACGGAAATTCAAATTAAGCCGCTAATGCGAAGCAAAATATACTCTGGAGCTGCACTTTTTAATCAATTGCAAATGGAGGCGGAAAATCTGCGCAAGGAAAAGAAGCGCAGCGTTTATTCGGGAATTCACAAATATTTGTATTTAATTGAAGGAAAACCACTGTTTCCCTGTCTATTGGACAGTGATAATCAAGTGATTTCCTTTCCACCAATTACTAATAGTGACATCACAAAAATGTCGCCTAGCACAAAAAATATTTTTATCGAAGTGACAAGTGCGACTTCACAAAAAATTTGCAGGTAAAAATTCTTTTTTAATTTTAAATTAATTGAATTAAATTTATTTCAAATTAATTAATTGAATTGAATTTATTTAAAATTAATTAATTGAATTGAATTTATTTAAAATCAATTGAATTAAATTTATTTAAAATCAATTGAATTAATTTTATTTAAAATTAATTAATTGAATTGAATTTATTTAAAATCAATTAATTGAATTGAATTTATTTAAAATCAATTGAATTAAATTTATTTAAAATCAATTAATTGAATTGAATTTATTTAAAATCAATTGAATTAAATTTATTTAAAATCAATTAATTGAATTGAATTTATTTAAAATCAATTAATTTTTTTTAATTTAGACAAATAGATTAAAAATTAAAAATTACTTTGATAACTGATTTTTAAAAAATACACTTTTTCTCTTTTTAGACAAGTAATGGATCAATTCCTGAAGGATATTGTTATCCTAGGATTGGGTTGTACACCAGAATCAAACGACACGGAAGAATTTCACAAACTGATCGTGGAACAAGTGAAAGTCGTTGATTCCGAGGGAAATATGAAACAAGTTTATCCTTGCAGGACAGATTTGAACTTTGAGGATAACAGCATTGCGATAAATCGCGAGTAAAATTTAATTTTTTTTTATTTGTTTGCATTGCCGTTTTTATTAAAGAGTAACACAGTCTCGCTTGAGTCATTAAATTGACTGTAAAAATAATTTTCTTCGAACAAGTTTGAAATACTTTTTATTATTTTTTACTTTTAATTTCTATAAGTTCAGAAAAAGTTTTCATTTTTTTTTCGTTTTTTATTTTGGAAATTATTAATTTTTTTCCAATGCTCTGAATTCTTTTCTGTCATTTTTTTTTCTTTTTTTTTATAAAATGAAATTTCTATAAAAAAAAGGAAATTTGGTCTTTGAAACAAATTTTTCTCTATCAAGAATGTAATTTTTTTCTATTAAAAATTTTACTTTTAAACAAAAAAAATTCTTTTATGAAAAATGAAAAATTTTTACTTTTATTGAAAATTATGGATTATTTTGTTTAGTTTTTTTTTGAACATTTTTTCTTCTCTTAAGAAGATAATTTTGCTAATTATTTTTGTCAATGATTTATATTTAAAAAATATAAACGTCACTTTTTACACTATATGAGTGAATTCAATGATTAGAAAATAAAAAATAATTAAGGATTAATACATATGATTTAGAGGATGTTGAGTTTATTTTTTTTAATTACTAAAGAATTTGAAAAAACGAAAAATAAAGGATTTCATATTTTTTTGAAAAACTGTTTTTCTATTTCCGTGTTTTTCGCAGAATTTATTTACTAATATTTTTTCTTAAAACGATGAGAAAACGTTTTTTTGTTCTTTAAAAAAATTTTATAAACTATAAATATAAAACCAATAAGAAAAAATAAAAAATTTTTTTTTCATTTAAATACTCATTTTCTTATTTAATTATTATTTATTATTTATTTTTCATTATATTGTAATTACATTATCACCTAATAGTATAATTTGTTTAAACAAATTATTTTTCCATCACTCAAGAATTTTTTTAATTCATTAATATTACTTATATATATTATTTTATTAATTCATGACTTTTAATATTTATGTTAATAATTCATGAATTTATTAATATTATTCAATAGCGATATTTTTTTCGAAAATTAAATTAAGAAATTAAAAAGAAATTTTCTTATTTGAAATTAGTTTTCCGCGCTTTTAGTTTTGAATTTTAAACAGAATTCTGGGTAATTAACTATAGGTTAGGTCATGAAACAAAAATGACAACGATGACAACTAATTGCTACGTTCAAGAAAATGATTGTTATAAAATGATCGAAATTCTGGAAAGTTTCACCAAGTAAACGAGAGGTAAAATATGCCATATCATTGTTACAAAGTTCAATTCTTTTGAAATTAAAAATAACAAAAAGAAAATGTGAAGATTTTGTTTCAAGTGCGATCACGTGATGAATTGTTAGTACGAATTTTCGCTACTAATCGCAGCGCCATCTTATGTTCTCTTTCAGTGTCACTTTATACGAAATACACGAATGCCGGTTGTGCAGTGCTGTGTGTTCATTTCTTTTTATTTCTTTGAAAAGTGTTTTTCGAATAATCATCCGTCATTATATTGTAATTAACTTTGCAAAATCACGTCTCACTCGTAATCAACGAATTCGAATATAATATTTGAGTTTTTAATTAGTCGCGTATCACGAGACAATTTTTGTACATTTATCATATAACTTTATACACTACATACATATATATATTTTTTTTTGTGTGATATATTTAATATTATAAAGCGATTAGAAGTCGTCCGGTGAATCTTTATATATATTTTTCCATTCTCAACGTGCGTGTAATATTGTTTGAAGTGTGTTAATTTGATATAAATATGGCGCTTAAACGTGACTGGACATGACGATTGAGAAGAAATACATATTTTGAGGTTAGTTTTATAATAATTTTATTTTTATTCCCTTTTTTTTCTCTGTCCTTATTGGAACAAGAACAATGTTTTTTCGTGTGAAAAAAAAACGTACTATTTGGAGGTTCTATTTAAGAACTTCTATTTATCGCCTGGAGATCCTGGAGATTTATACACTTTAAATAAACGAAACAAAGTATAAAATTGAGAGAAAAATTTTATTATTTTACAATAATGTAATTTCGTAACGATTGTTAATTTTCGTTTATGTATATATATATATACGAGGTTTTTGTTCAACTTGTGTTGGAGAACGTCCTTGAGGACAGTAAATAAAATACAATGAGAATGAATATTTTCTATCGTCAGTTTTAAAAGTTTTTCGAGTCTAGGATAGGATGAACTTTTTTGCTGATTTGTAATAAATATATAATAGATAAAGGACACTTAGCAGATGATTCATTAGTTTCTCTCTTTCTCTCTCTCTATTTTTCTCTGTGTAACGTACAAAACGTCACGTGGCACTTTGTTGGTAATTTTATGTAAGATAACTACGTCGTTGGCAGTTTTTTTTTTTTAACGGCAAAATCTATATCTTGAAAGACAATAATTGCATTATGACAATTTTATTTGTTGGAATTTATATAGAAAAACAAATACAGTATATTCCATTTTTGAGAGTTTGAAATTTGTGAAAAAAAAGGAGAACAAAAGAGAGATCCAGGTTCTGTTGTTATTGCCAAAATCTATAAATAAACAAAGTATTCATCCGTCAAGAGGCTCTTAACCCTCAATAATATATAGTATACATATATTAGGTTTTCCCGAAAAATTATTTTTAAATCGACAACAATGAATTCAGTGAGACTTGAAATTTGATTTTCCATTTTTGGAATAAAATTTACGTCTTCACTTTTTTTTCATCTGTTACTTTACTTTACTTTTTTTTACAAAAAAAAATATTTTTGAAACAATTGAATAACAAAAATTAATGCAAATTTGTAAATGAAAAATTGAGTAAATTTTAAAAGATGTTTCACTGGAAGTGTAAGGAATTAAATTTTTAACATATTTAAAGCCATTTGAGTAAAAGATATTTTCTAACGCAGTAAAAAAAAACGCAACATAACCTAAAAATTTGAAGAAAAAAAACTTTTGTTAGTGAAAAAATTTGTAATAAATGTTCATTTTTTCATTTATAAATATGAAAATATATAAAGTTCGGGCTTCTTGGTACCTGACAGAAGATTTTCCACTTTCATCATAAAATAATAATAATTATTATAATAATTATTATTTTATGATTAAAATAAAATAAAATAATAATAATTATAATAATTATTATTTTATAATTTTTTAATTTATTTTTTTTCAATAATTATAATTATTGAAGATAAATTTATTTTTTTTTTTAACATAAACATAAATTTTGAATCAAATTTTAAATATTAAATGTACCATAGAGCGCGATTACACCAACGATTTAAGACTGGTTTAACATTACAAAGCCGAATGTAGAATAAAAATGAAAATTTTCAAAAATTAAGGATCAAATAACTGTAATGAATTTTCTAATTCGACAACATATTTATTTTCTTTTCATTTCTTAAATTACACAATATTTTAAACAAAAGAAAAAATTATTTCAAACACTTTTCTACACATTCATTACTACAGAATTCTTAAAATGTATCAGATTTTGAGAAGAAAATTAATCTAAGGCATTAAGAAATAAATAAATATTGAAAAATAGAAGAAAAAAAAACAGTAATAAAAATGGTAAAAATTATGGAATGGATTTTCACAGTGATTGTACATTTACATATATATAATTATAGTGACACATTCAAGTTTTTTTACACATGAATATTTCGCTGGTTGAAAAATATATATATATCTCTCTCTCTCTATTTTAATTCAAAAATAAAGTGACCCACTTAACGATAACATTTATTTGTTCACAAACTTTTTATTTTTAAATTTTAACTCTTGTTGAAAATTTTTCAAAATTAAAAATTTGAATTTTTATTTAAAAAAATAGTTTATTTTCAAAATTAAGAATTTTTTTTATTTAAATATTAATTAATATTTTTTTTTAATTAAAATTTAATTAAAATTTTGCAAACAATTTTTATTTTAATTTGAATTTGTTAGTTTGTAAATAAATTAAATGTTTTTCGTTTGGACAATTTTCTTTTTTTTGGGGGAAGAAAAAATAGATATTTTTTTTATATTTATCGTACGGGGAGTTTTAAGGGGAAGAACCGATTTTCTTCATCACATGTATGCTGACTAGTTTTAGGATATTTTTTTTAAAAAGTACGTAATTTCATTGAGAATTAAATATTTTTTTTTGTTCTATTTGACTTTTCGCTGTTGTTCGCGTTCTTTTACATCGATTATTCCAAGATTGATGCAAGCAACGTAGCCGTGAATTAGAGAAAGAATTGTTTTCACTAGTGCGACAGGTGCTGAGAGTAGGAGAATTGCCCTGAACAAACTTATTCCGACCACTGAAACAAAATTAATATTTTAAAACACAGTTGAATTGAACAATTTCACATTTTTTAAATACGAAATTGGCAAATATAGTTTTAAGTTTAAGAGAGTTACGTTCCCAAACCTGCATATCAGAGAAAAGCACCCAACCCTGAGCGTCATTGAACAATGAAAGAATCAAAGACGCGCTAATAACGCACATGAGTTTTAGGTTTTAGGTATAAAAACTGAAAGGGAATTAAAAAAATTTTCTCTCTCTCTCTCTCTTTTTTTTTTTTTTTTTTTTCTTCAACTTACATATGGGTCCTTCGGTGAAATGTAAAAGGTACAGAGCAGCATAAAACGCCTCATTTCCTGCGCACATGAAAAACAACACTGTTCGATTTGTGTAGTAAACTCGCATTATTGGATTCTCTGACATGTCGATAAATTTGTGACTCGTTTTCCCTTGAAGTAATGATCTGTAAAATTTTTTAGTTAAAAATGGAAAAGAGTAGTTAAAAACCCAAAATTGGACATACATAAATACTAAAAATAATAATTATTATTTATGATAAAAAGTGAAATAATTAAAAATAAAACTTTTACTGATTTTTATATATATATATATATTTATTTATTTTTTTATGGCATATCTTACGTGTGTAGAAAAATCCAATGACATGAAATATCAATGGCCATACTGAGTTGAAACCAAAATGTATAGGCTGGATAAAAATGACTGAGCGTGACTAATAAACACATTGTGCCACAACGATCTGTCAATTGATCCAAAATAGCACCAAATTTTGTACTTTGATTAAAATATCTAGCTGCATGTCCATCGAATGCATCCAATAGTGCACTGGTAATGTAACACCATGACGCAATAATGTGATTTGTTGGCATAAAATAAAATGATATTAGGGCCAGTATCACTCTTCCGTATCCTAAATTTAAAAAACAAATTATTATTATTTTTCTTTATCTATACAAAATAACATTTAAACAAAATTTTAGTCCCCATAATAATTATTATTTCAATTTAATTATTAATACAAAATGAAAACATTCAAGACTAAATATAATATAATATAATATAATATAATATAATATAATATAATATAATATAATATAATATAATATAATATAATATAATATAATATAATAAATAAGGTCTATAAAAGAAATAATTAAAAAAATGAATTTTTTAACCAAATATTAACAAATAATTTTTACTACTATTATTATTATTATTACTACTGTTAATTATTATAATTTTCACCTGACATTGATGTTACATAAAAAGTGATAGTATGTTAAATACAATCAATAGAAGAAGTCTTTCAAATACCGGATACATTCTTATCCGTAAGAAAACCATTGTTCCATTAAATTTATAGAAAGAAAGAAAAAACTATATTTAAAATTTTAATACACGGTAAAAATATAGTGCAAATTGTGAATTCATAAATTATTTTCATTAATTTAAAAATAAATTTAGCGAGAAATTTCAAGTTTGTTGAATCAAAAGTAAAATTCACGTACACGAAAAATCAATAAAATTTATAAATAAATCTCATTTAATATCAACATACATATATCTATATATATATTTCAGCTCGGAAAATGAAAAAAAAAATTAAACGTAAATTTTTGTATTTAATGAATGAAATATTTTTTTTAATAATAAATTTATTAGTAGTAATAAATTTATTTATGATAATAAATTTATTTATAATAAATGTATTTATAATAAATGTATTTATAATAATAAATTTATTTATAATATTAAATTAATTTACTATTAGAAATTGATTCATTATTTGTAAATTATGAATGAGAATGAAAAATGTATTTTGATTGTAAGTAAATAACGGAATTTCATTTGTTAATTTTACATATTTACCAATGATATTGGGTACGAAGATGAAAATATTTTCCGTTTCCGTCATTTTTCCAGTTTATTCGACTTCCTCTTCGGTATGTTATACTGACACTTGACGAGTAACTGAGATTACTTTTCTTTTTTTTTGAATTCTCCACGGATTTGTTTGTCTATAGTGCGAGATGGTGAAGACTTTTTTTCTTTTGTTTACCACTGTTATCTCTATTGACACCACTTGTAATCAGCGATGTTAATTATTATCTAAGACTATTGCTCGCGAATGAACGTGGAGGGAAAAAAAAATAATTGAAATATTGTTCCCAGTGTTGCACGCACGCACACGACAGAAACGCAGCAGAAAAATAAAGACGTCAATGATTCGAGAATTCTCGAAACGAGATTCGAGTTTCGATAGCTTGACTTCGATTGTGGTTCGATAATTTTAAAAAATGGCGCGAAAGAAATTTTTTTTCTTATGTTTTTGTACTATTTTCATATATTATGTACTATTTTTTTGTTCATTGTCTCTGTATTTACTTTTTATATGGTGCAATTTTTTCGCCTTTTTTACAACCCTGACCCTTCTTTCCCTGTACATTCTTCAGGAACGTGTGAGAAAATTCTCGCAACTTACAATTTATCTTAAATTTCGAATCTTTACGATCCCCTTTCCATATATATATTATTTTTATGAATCTTTGTTTGTTTTCGATTTTCATGATTTGAATTTCGCGCCACTGTAGCAATGTCCCATATAACCACCTACTACGAATCTAACCTATAAATTATTTTTCCCTATCTTTACTTCTACGATTATTTTTGAATAGAAAAAATGTTGTCTCTCATCAACGAAAGAAAATTAATTATCTTTTACAAAAAATTCCACCTAATTTTCGCTCTAAAATTGAAATAATTAGTTGAATTCTAAAGAGCGGGGCTTTTGTAAACGACAATTACGCTCCTGATACCAGACGACATTTTTGGAATCGCCAGAAGGCGGCTCGACATTTGTCTGCGCAAAAGCGTTTCGTGTGTCGAGCAAAAGTTAAAAAAAAAAGAAAGAAGAAAAAAAGGAAACAGAAAAAAAACTCTCCGGGCGCACAGTTTCGCGACAGTTACTCTCTCTTGTTTCCCTGGCAGAAAAAAGAACCACCCACACAAAAATTGTACATAAAAATACTGATTGAAAATTCCTTTCGTCGGCGAAATAAACACACAGTTTCAATCGTATATTATAATAATATATATAAAACGAGATACGTCACTGTTTCGCGAGTGCCTCGAGTTTTGTGTTTCTCGCAGTGTGTTTGCGTGTGTGTGTGTATGTGTGTGTGTATTTCCTAGTCGAATTTTATTGTCCTTGTGCAATATTTTTGTGTAAGGCAAAAAAAAAACCACACAACGAGGAGGAGTTACAAAACCTCGTGTCCCCGTCGTACATGGTTAAAGTAAGAACAAAATTTCTCGTAAACATTGAGTGATGATGGGGGGGAAAGGGGTGACAATCGAAAAATGAAAATTGAAGAACATTATTTGAAAAGTGTTTTAAACTTTGAATGAAGAATAATAATTGTGACTGACACGTGTTGAATTCCATTCTTGGCCCTTCAAAACACACACATAAAAGGAAAATCCCAAGAGACTGAGTGAGAGAGAGAGAGATAGACCCCGGAGAAGGTTAATCTCGCCAATCGATAAACTGTCAAGGATATTTCCCATCCAAGTTCCATTCGAGATTTTTCATTATATCTTTCAAAATACCCATAAAATTGGTTCATTGAATGAAGTCGTTTTTTATTTAAAAGGACAAAAAAATTTTCGTTTCTTTTATTAATAATTCCTGTGACGGATCAAAAGTTCTCTCCAATGGAGTTTCCAGACAATTTCGAGAATGATGCTGCTGAGAAATCGATCGCGGCCCTGACACATCATCATGCCTGAAGAATTAAAAACAAGTGTTGTTTCAAATAAACAGAAAACAAAAAAAGAAAAAAACAGTGTATCAAAAGTGATTCAAGTGAAGAGAATTTTTTTTTCTAAATAAGAAAATTGTACATTTGGATTATGATAACGTCGTCCAGTCGCCATTTTGAATTCGATCCCACTCCAGACGTGTCCATGTGTGTGTTTGTGTGAAAAACTTGTTCTTTTCCTTCTCGGCATTTGACGTGTAGTATTTTTTTCTCAGTGTGTGTGTGTGTGTATGTGTAAACGTTAAAAAGAGAGTAAGAAATTCATCTAAAAAAATAAAATTTCATGTGTCCCAAATTGGAATTTTAAACGAAAAATTTCTATTATATTTTAGAAAAAATTTTTCCCTTAGTGTCGAATAATTCTCAAGGGTGGGACAATAAAAAAGAAAATCTTTAGAAGGCGGACTGAAAAAAGATTTTAGGTTAAGGTTCGCGACGTTTTTCTGAAACGTCACATTTATATCAACGAGATAGTGGAATCGTGCCATTTTACTCCCTATTTTTTCATTGTGAAAAAAGAATAATTTCAAATAATTTGAAAGATTTTTCATATTTCATGACTCGACATAATGACAAGTGATCGTTGTCACTGGTATCCAAATTGGGGAGTGTGCAAAAAAATTTGTCATCACTTGATGTTGATTGTCAAGGGATCGAGGACGTGGTGAAACATTTTTTCATTTTCTTTTCATTTTTTTCTTTTCTTTTCATTATTATTATTATTATTTTTCGTAAACTCGTGGACAAGTTTTTGTTAGCCCCCCCCAAAGGGGGGTGTGGGGAAAACTTAATGAGAGGATCACGGGATTTTCGGATCGGTTTTAAAGATGTGGACGGTAATGACGACGATGATGATGGTGTAAGTGTTGATAGTGAACTGTCGATTTCAATCAAAATGGCCCCTGGCCCGGAACATCGTCAGGAACCATTGGCAAGTGATAAAAATACGGAAAATCGTGTAGTTGTACAACAATTGAGCGAATCAAATGGTGAAACAAATACTGGTGTTGATGTTTTAACTAATAATTCGAATAATATTGAAACTGTCGATGGAATCTCGAATAATTCTCAGTCCATTCCAGTTCATTCCCTGGCTGATAATAAACAGGTGAGGTTAGGTTTTTTGTCTCTCTATATTCTACAAAAAAAATTTTTCCAAGAAAATTTTATTTACTAATCAAATAATTTAATGAAGAAAAGATTATAGTCTCGAAACGTCAAATAATAGTTTGAAAACATAACCTGAAAACTATTTATAAAGAATCTGCTTACTCTCACCTAAATTTATAGTTTTTTCAGAAAATTTTTTTACCAAATCACTGTCTGTCACACATTTATTTCATTTGAAAACGAGTTTGAAAATAAAAATGTTTCCATTCCAATGTTCGAATTTTTTAAATTCTTTGGGAGATTAATTGACTGTTTGAAGAAAAAAAAACTCTCTCAGTAACTAGTTTTAATCAAAATTGATCATTTTTCGTAAAAGGGGTTTTAAAATATTATTATTATTATTATTTCTTTATTTTATTCCAGGAAACCATGAGAACAACCATGAAAATACAATAAATAGAAAGATATACATAATATACATTAAATAAAATATACAAATCCATTAAGCAATTCAATTAAGAGTTCTTTAACAATAATTAAAATTGAAATAAAATAAAATAAAAATATTTGACAGTCTTGTTAAATAAAGAATGCAAAGAATGCTCCCTTATTTCTTTTTTTTTTTAGAAAAAAGTTTGTACGGAACATCTTGGATTTTTTTTCTCTTTTTTTTCGTGAATTTGTTGATGATTCGTTATTGGCGCAGAAATTCTTTCAATTTAAAGGCATTGCGGTTAAAGTTGTATCTACATTTTTTTGGCATCGAGCCTATTCTTTTCTCTTGTTAAATTCGCTCGAATTTTTATTCTACGTTTCCTTTTTTTTTGTCATTATAGAACGCAACATTTTGAAAACTTTTTAATCATTATTGTTAAATAGAAGTTGACGAGAAATAATTTTTTTTTATATACTACATTATTTATTTGAAGTTTAAGAAATATTTCTACGAAAAATATATTTTAATGTGTTACATTTAATATCATATTAAATCTGTTGTTTGAAATTTTGTTTCCTTAGTACACGTTAAAAAGATAAATGGGATTTAAATGATTCTTCTTTTGTTTATATAGTTGAAAAGAAAAAAAGATCATTAAGATTACATACGTGCTTTTAATGTAATGAAATCTTTAAACATTTGTAGTCAAATATCGCGTGCACATTGTATTAACTTTTTATCTTGAAAAAATCGATAATCGACTCTCTCTATTTTCTTCAACTTTGTTAATATAAAAATAGTATTCATTAATATTTATAAATAATTATTACTATTAATATTACTAATATTATTATTAATATTAATATTATTTTCATTATTATTATTTTTTTTTCTCTGTAGTCGGATGTGGAAAATCTGCAATCAGATACCTGAAGTAAAAAATTGCAGGTTATGGGGGGCTGGCCGCTCTTGTTCTGGTCCACCCACTAAAATTATTATTATTATTATTATTATTATTATTATTATTATTATTCTAGCCTTAAACTAAGATTTGTAGTTAGAATAATAGGTATAAAGTTTAGAGGTTAGTTTAAATTAAAAGTTTATTAAAAAAAAATTATAAAGCGTAACTTTTGAGGTTAGATTAGATCAGTTTATGTAATAGGGTTACTTATTTAGCTTATTTAGTTTGATTACATTACGTTTCTTTTTTTAATACTAAAAAAGCCTTATTGTTAAAAAAAATATGTTTTACACATTTTTTTTTCTTTTTAAAGAAAAATTTTTTTCTAAAGAAAATCGTCGCTATTATAAAATCTCGTCTGAAGGTTAACCGTTTCTTGAAGAGGGCAGTCTATGCTTTGACAATCGATGCCAATCGTGTATGTGGCTGGGTTATCGATATATAAAGAATACACACCCCGTGACTGAATTTTTATTTATTTTTTTTTTCGTATTTCTTTTCTTACGTTCTTCTTTTTTTTTATCGATGATAAATTTTTCCATTTCAATTTCATCTCAGACAAATGTGATATTGGCATATAATATAGTATATATATCTTTTGCTATATCATACACGTAAAATTTTATAATACATATACTTTTCTCGTCTCTCTCTCTCTCTCTTTTTTTTTCTCTCTCTAGAGAGCGATGTCCTTATTAATTAAATTCAGTGAACGTCGATATGTCAAGAATAATATTACTAATACTATAATCAGCAATAGGCTCTAAACTATTTTAAATATTTACAAGATATATGTATATAACTTATCTTCTATCTCTCTCGTTAACCGTTTGATGCTGTTCTTCTTCTGGAATTTTAATTAATTTCTTTTCAAGCTTTTTTTTACACTGCATTGTATCATGAGTTTGCCATATACGTTTCATATATATATATATATATATATGTATAATTGTGATGATTTAGACACAAAAAAACGTAGTCGATTTTTATCCCTCCCCCCACCCCTCCGTGCGGCAGTTTGGACTACGGAACATTTAAAATGCAATTATTTCTTATAAATGAAGTAATTTATTATTACTTATTATTTACTGTTGTTTATTATTATTTATCATTGTTTTTTTTATTATTTATTATTGTTGATGAATAATGTAATTTATTGATATAAAATTTTCATTTTTTAAAAATATTTCACAAAAAATTAAACAATTTCATCTGTATTATAGAATTAATTGTTTATCGATATTGTTAAACAAATATTGAACAAAATGTATATATAAAAGAAACGCAGAGTAATTTGTCATTTTTATAAATAGAACAATAATTTATGTTTACAATATGTATACAACCTTTAACAAACATTATTTTGTATAATATATAAAATATGTATGTAATACATAATTATTTTAATAACTGCTTATTAAATATAATAGAGATTGAATCACTCAAATTGCTATTTTTATTTTTAGCCTATTTTTTATTTACTATTTTTTTTTTAATGAAAAAATTGTCTATTTGAAAAATAAATAAATATAATAAATTTGCATCAAACGAAAATAATTAATTTCAATTAATAATAAGAAAAATAATAGTAAATACACTGAATAAAATATTTATTTGATTTAAATAACCAATTACACTTGTCCATTTTCAAGGTCTCTGAAATTAGCGTCGACGCTCAGCGTCGAAAAATATTTTTTTAGGTTTTTGGGGATGAAAAATGTCACTAATGTCACTGCTTTTATTCACCTGAGATTTTAAAACTTTTCAGGGCAAAATTTAAACCTAAAATCTTTGAAAAAATGGTTTAATTTTTTTGGTTCCGCATAGAAAAAACATTTTCGACGCTCAGCGTCGACGCCAACTTCAGGGACCTCATTTTCAAATAAATATTTACTTGAACCAAATAATTTTTATTTAAATCAAATAAACTATAGAATTAATAATTTCTGTATTTGAATCAAATACAGTATTTAATTGACTCAAATAAATATTTATTTGATAATAGTCAAGTAATTCATTATTTGAATCAAATAAATTTTTTTTCAGTGTAATAGTAAATAATAGGAAACAATAGGAAATAATAATAAATAATAGTAAACAATAGTTAAAAATGAAAAATAATAATAAACAATAGGAAATAATAATAAATAATAGTAAACAGTAGTAAAAAAAACTCAAAAATAATAGTAAACAATAGGAAATAATAATAAATAATAGTAAACAATAGTAAAAAATGAAAAATAATAATAAACAATTACATAATAATAATCGCCGTGTTCTGTCCGCGTCCGGATGTCCTAACGTGAAGTTAGTCTTTTTCGATTTTATTTGTTTCTTA
>JUFY01014816.1:11682-78709 GCA_001855655.1 Leptopilina clavipes
TTTTTTTTTTTTTTTTTTTTAATAATGGATTCTTTCGTAATATTAAAAAACGAAAAGAAAAATATTTAATTTGCTTGCATAGAAATTGTCAGTTATTTTCTACTTTATGGGACATACATTTTTCTATGCATATATAATAGAAGAAATACACTTTTTTGTACACTCAACTCCTAACAGTTGTACATTTTTCTATGTGAAAAGAATGGCGACATATCTTTCACTTTGCTTTTAGTTCAACTATAAGATTTTTTTACAAAATTTATAGACTTTTATTATAGGAAAACTAGCAGATGGAATCTTTATAGTTATTTCTTGGTTAAATGCATACAAATGGCACATCCGCTATTCTGAAATAACAGTTATTGAATAATACAATACTTACTCGTACAGAAATGCAACAATATTTGATTGTCTATAGAAGAATGTGCGGCGCCTGCGATTAGGTTTGTCGAATGTAGGTGCATGTATATAGTCAACCAAGGTCGCTAATACATTGTACAAGTTAAATAAAAGTAGTTACCTGTCTGATACACCTCTCAATCAATATAAGAAAGTAGGATCTTGCACAGTAGAGAATGGGAGAAGAAGATAAATACCTACACCGACAGTTACAATTCTTTGACCTTTTGTTAACAACGATCAATGGATTCCTACGAGTGAGCTTTCAGGTCATGACCTAAAAGTACAGCTGTATGTTTTCCGAAAAAAAAAGTTTCATTGAAAAAAAAGCAACTCTCGGACACTCTATATACTCCCTTGAAAAGGAACACAGACGCTACAGAATTTTTCCAACAATAGAATGGACTTTTTCAAACTGACAAATACACTAGGATAGTTTTTCTACTCTTTACTTTCTTTCTCTTTTTTTTTTTTTTTTTTTTTTTTTTTCTCTTTTTGTTCTATTCGTCTACAACGGTGATAAACAGAAGTGCTTTTTCAAAATGAAAAATCGTCTCAAGAGAGCGGAAATATGAAACGGAAATTTTTGTCACAATTTTATGCGCAAATATTAAAAGACGATTTTCGGCAACGATTTCAGAGTCGCTTTAACTTTCAATCTTCCAACAGATGCAATAATAAATTTGATTGGCTACTATTTTTTCTCTTATTCTTCAATCGCCATATAATCTTCAATTGAAAGTTGGTCCAATAAATGCAAAAAGTAGATCAATTTCCCTTCGGATAACGATTTAAAGTCTTGGGAAAAGTTTTTTAAGACTTTAAAAAGCCATGGAGTTTTGAAAAGTGAAAAAGGCGCAGGAGATCGACAAGTTTTTCCTTTTATATAGTTTGATCATAAAACGCAGCGATTTTCTTTTGCAGCTTCGACGTACGTGGAAGAGCTTTCAATAAAGCTCTCAACTGGTCGGAAAACAATGACGTGAAATCCAGAGCTTACTTCGTAACAGTGACGACGCCGGCTACGCTCTCCCTGGAAGCCGTGCGACTCGATGACGAGGGCATTTACCGATGTCGGGTGGACTTTAAAAACTCACCAACTCGAAACTTCCAAGTGAATCTCACTGTGATCGGTAAGAAACTTCCCTATCCTTCATATCTTTTTTCTGACTTTCTTCTTGCGTTTCCTATTGTCGTCATTTTTATTCCATTCTAAACATTTAAAATATAATTCCAACATTTAAAAGTGGAATTTATTTTATTTAAAGATATGATAAATATAAAATGAGTTGGACCAAACTTTTTTCCGTCTGTTTGTCACTTTTCTCCTGAAATAGGATTTTAATCTATCCTATTAAAAATTAACATTCGACACACACGGAGCTAATGGTTATTTAAAAATATCCCTCAAAAGGATTCTGTTGAAAAAAAACTTTACTTCCAAAGGCTGTGGCTTAATTGAATTAAAGCCTTTTTTCAATCCAAGAATCCTTACTATATTTTCATATTATACATAAGGGAAATTGTTCTCTTTACTGGTATCTGTAATCTCCTTTTTAAATATAAAAAATTTTAGTACATTAAATTGAATTAAAATTAAAAAAATTTCTAAAGAAATCCAATAGAAAACAATTTTTAATTATTATTTTATTTATTTTTATTACAGCAGAAATTTATACTGTAGAAAATCGTTTTTCATGGAAAATCTAATCTAAAAATAATGTTAATGCGAGAGAAATATAAATACATTTTATGAAAAATAAATACCATGTACAAAGACATTTTTTATAAAAAGGAAACAATGTAAAAAAATATTTTATCTTCAGAAGAAAATAAGACTTTTTTCAAATTTAATTAAAAGGAAAAAATTATATTTATAATCTAAAGACTTTTCATTATGAAAACGCGAAAAATATCGATTAAATTACTTCTTTTTTTCTAGAAAAGAACAATAAAATGTATAAAAGTAATAAGGAAATAATATTTTTCGAAATTAGAAGAATAAAAATGGAAAAAATCATGATTTTTCGTAAATAAATGCTTTGTTTGGTTGTTTCTATTTTGGGAAAAGATTAATTAGACTGCGATGGGTGTATCTAAACTACAATAACAGATCCAATTAAAGATTATTTGGCATTTTTTTTTCTTTCAAAAAGATAAACTTTAATTGCTTGATGTAATTCCTCTTTTCAGTTCCTCCACGTGAGTTGTTAATTTTCGACAGTTCAGGAGTCGAGGTGGAAAATGTCGTTGGACCCTATCGAGTTGGGGTTGAGTTTAGCTTATCTTGTCAAGTTAGAGGAGGTAAGATAAGATAGAAAACCATTATAATTAAATTTCCAGGAAAATTACACCTTTATCTCATTTTATTATCTTCGTCTCACAAATCCAATTTCAGTTTCCTCTAATATTCTTGCGGCGAAATATTGCAATAAGCCCTTTTGCGAACTTGAATATACAATGTATAAGTCCAGAAAAGTATATTTGAAATTCAATTTACGAATTATTGAAATTAATTTAAATGAATCATATAAAAGAAGGAATTTTTTTTCTTTAGTTAAAGAAAAATTAAATATTTATTAGCCACAGAATAAGAGTTGGAATACTTGGATTTGTATTAATCGTTTTGTTTTAAATAAGGAAAACCGACCCCAGTGGTCACATGGCTGGTCAATGGAAAGGAAACTGTTGGACTATTGAAGAAATCGGGAACGACTATCGTGGTCAATGAACTGACAGTTTCTCAACTAAAAAGGGAGCACCTAAATACAACGTACAAATGTAGGGCTACTAACACGAATTTGATGTCTCCCTTGGAAAAGAACGTCCTTTTAGACGTATACTGTGAGTATAGAAGCTTTTCATATCGTGGGGTTCAAAGAAAGTTTCTCAGCTTAAAAAAAATGAAAAAAAAGAAGAATAAAAATAAAAAGCTTTACACGTTTTCCTATAGCTCGACTTCTTAAATAGCCCCGCGAGAGTCAGGTCCAGACCTTTATTCAACGAGAGACTTTTTTTTCTATAACACATTTCAGTCTCTCTCAGATATGTGTCAACGAAATTCAAGAGATGCAAGCAAGATTATTTCACTTTGCAAGATTTTTATCGCTCGTTTTATAATTTTCTCCTGTACGTGACGAGATCAACCCTTCTTTTTCCCACTGAGAAAATTGCTTCAAGCAGCAAATTATCTTATCGTGATTTCCCAGTGACTAAGAGAACTTCTTTTTTTCTCATTCTTTAATTCTTCCGTATTTGCAAATTTTCTTGCTTCTTTTCTAATTTTATTTTTCGTATATAGATTCTTTTCTCGTTTATTTTTTTTTTTATCTATGTATACAGAGATTTTTTTCTCCGTTTTTCAAGTATCTGAAATTTTATAATTTTATTTATTAATTAATTCTTCTAATACGAATTTGCATATTCGATTTTGTTTTGAATTTAAAAAAATGTCAATTTTTAGTAATTTAAGGGAAATTGAAAAAAATTTCAATTTTTTTATAATTGCTCGGGAATTGAAAAATAATTTGAATATTTATTTATTACCTTATTATTTTTATCTGAAAAGTCTCAAGTTTGCTTTGATTTCAGTGAAGCCCATTTCGGTGAAAATATTGACGAAACCTACGATCTTGGAAGCCGAGAAGGATTACTCGATTGCCTGTGAATGTATTGGATCTCATCCTCGAGCAAAAATTGTCTGGCTAGATGGACTCTTGCCCTTTAAAAGTGGCAAGGTAAGTTTTCTCTCTCTCTCTCTCTCTCTCTCTCTCTCTTTTTCTCTAAAACTAAATTTATTTGTTCGGTATTAGTTACTTTTTATTGTCAAACGTACCGCAGGTAATAAACGGTGAGGACTCGGTGGCTGTTTTAAGTACTTTGATCTTTTCTCCGATTCCTGAGGATCATGGGAAGACTCTCAAGTGTCGAGGGGAAAATCCTGAATTGGCCGGAGCATTTCTAGAAGACCATTTTCAGCTCAATGTTGTCTGTAAGCATTTTTTTTTCACTCTATTCTGCCTTTTTTTGTTAATTCTTAACTGAAAATAATTTTCTTCAAAAATACATTTTTAAAATTGTTTTGAAATATTTATTTCGTTTTGGAAATAAATAATATTTCAAAATACTTTTTTCTAGAAAAATTGATTTATAATTTATATTTTTTATTTTCAGTTCCTCCTAAGGTGCAATTACATCTTGGCAGCACTTTGAATGCAGAGAATATAAAAGAAGGTGACGACGTCTATTTCGAGTGTAAAGTCCGAGCAAATCCAGAACATCACAAAATAACCTGGAGACACAATGTAAATAATATTTTAATTATATTATTAAATGTTGATTGCTATTTGTAATTTTGAGAATAAGCAAATTGTTAGCGAAGGGCTTTTTCCGTCTGTTAACGATGAATAAGAAATTTCATATTTCCTTTTTTTCATTTTTCTTCCCTCGCCCGTGAAAAGGGAGTCGTCCTCGCTCAGAACTACTCGGCTGGAATAATAATGAGCACTCAAAGTTTGGTTCTGCAAAGCATTGGACGGGACAACGCCGGAAATTATACCTGTCTTGCGAGCAACGATAGGGGAGAAACTTCCAGTTCTGCTGTATCTTTACGAGTTCAATGTAAGTTCAATTTCCAATTAATCATTCACTTTAATTAATTTCTCTCTTCGATTCAAAGAAACGGCTTTTACATCCATTTTTTTTTATTATTGAATTAATAATTTAATGAAATTGATTAATTATTAATTAATTTACCGTGTTAATTATTTAATGAGCTGAATTGTAATGGATGCTATTTAAGAGAGTTAATATTGTGTGTCGACAGATGCGCCAGTTTGTAGAACGAAGGAGGTGACGATAATTGGAGCATCATTGGAGGAATCAGTGAAGGTTCGTTGTGAGGTGGACGCGGATCCAGTGGACGTCGATTTTCTCTGGGAATTTAACAACAGCGGGGAAAATTTTGAGGGTGCGTCGGCCAAGTTAGACGGCAACAATGGAACAATGAGCGAATTAGTTTATACTCCAATCTCGGACAGGGATTACGGACCCTTGACTTGTTGGGGCAGGAACCCCATCGGAAAACAGGAAGCGCCCTGCATTTATCAAATTATTCCCGCAGGTGGATCAATATCACTAAACTTAATAATACTGCCCACGCAATCGCGAAAAATTCTCATTCACTTACCTTTTTCCAATTATTTAATTTTTTCACTATTAATACTAATTATTTGTTTTATTTTTTTTCTATTTATTTATTTTAAATACACAGACAAAAACTACGAATTTAACAAATTTCAAGAAAAATTTCCTCTTTGTTTAATTATTATTATTATTTATTATTTAATAATAATTTTTATTTTTCAGTAAAACCAAGTCAGTTGAGCAATTGTACAATAAAGGCTGCTCTGAATTTGAGCTCGGAAATTTTAGAAGTGGAGTGTGTCCCTGGCTATGATGGAGGGATAAAACAAGAGTTTCGACTGGAGGCGTTCGACGTCTCGAATGGCAAAATGCGATTAAATGCCTCGAGCGTTTCGACGGAAACCCCCATTTTTCGAATAGCCGTCGCTGATCTTTTACCCGCTACGCATTTTTATCTGCGGGTCTTTGCAATCAACGCAAAAGGCAAAAGTGATCCGACACTCCTCGAGGATATTCTACTTCGAGATTCCGAGAAGCATCCAGGTAAGACATTTAACATTATCGATGAATAAATGAAAGTAATAAACAATTGTTCATTACTCCTATTCATAATTTTCTTTTCTTAATATTTGTAATTATTTACTTATTCATAAAGTTCAGAAATAATTAATTTTTATTTAAATATTCTCAATATTTATAACTTTTCTGCTAAATTTATATCCTATTTTTAATTCACTTGAAATATGCGTTATTTATTGATAAATTTATTTGCTAAATTAAAATGTATGTTTTTTTATTAATTAAATGATCATATTCATATCATTTGCATTGAAAATCAATTAATTAAAATTTAATGTTTGAATAATTTTAATATTTATCATTCCCATGCAAAGAAAGGAAGGCTGGCATAAATATTAATTCTATCAAGAGTAAATTATTTTACCATCTTTAAACAATATTATTGATTTGTATAAATTTTCAGAGGATATACTAAATTATATTGTAACCTATTTATATTTTAATTAATTATATTTAATAATATTTTATTTCTTAATCAAAAGTATGTATAATATTGATGTTTAACTAAAGTCTAAGAATGATAGAGAAGTTATTATTATAAAATTAGTAAATGAAAATGATTGAAAATTACACTAAAGTATATATATAATCTATTAGTACAATATAAAACTAGTACGCAGTCTAATTTTACCTTTTATAACAAAACACCTAAAAAGAAAATAATCAAACTTTTATTTCGATAAATGAAGTTATCCGACTAATAAATTAAATTTGTTCAGTCTTGTTTCTGATGAAGAAATTTGCAGCTTCTCTCAATCTGTAACAAAAAAAATCGTACGGTTAAAATTTAAAAGGTTTTTAATGTATTATACATTATCAATTAATTTAATATTTAATTTGAAACACTGTTTAATGTTTTATTATTATTTTATTATTGTTAAATAAAATAGTCAGGGAATTTTTTTCCAAACCAATTTCAGACAGTGGTGTCAGTATGGTGCCATTAATTTTACTTCTCGTCGGGTGTCTTATGGCGCTTGGAGTAACTGTGCTATCTGTGATGCTAATGATGTATCGAAGACGTGGAACGACGTCACCCGTGCACATTGAACCGTACATGAAACAGCCAATAATAACACCGCCCGATTCGAGAAATAATTCAATGCTCGATGTCACACACGGTGATCATACTTATTTTGTCGAGTATACACTAAAGCAGGTCGCCGATTATGCGCTTAATAATCAGCCGGATATAATTCAATCGCCCCAAGGTATGTATTTATAAATAAATAGTTAATACATTAAATCTTCGATTATTCAGCATTTTGTATTTTCATAATTATATTTCACTGTTAAATTTCATCATTTATTTATATAAGTACTATTTATTCGAAATGTCAAAAGAGTCAAATATTCACAAATGGAATTTAAATTTAAAACCGATTTTCTGGGGTTTTTTTTTAGATCACGAGAAAATCAAAAGGGAGCCACAACTATTTTTGCCAGTGAGGCCGGACACTCTATTTGCACCGTATGATATTCACAAACAAGGCCTTCAATCAAACAGATGCAGTGTGAGAAAATTTACTATTTTGTACTTGTTTTTTTATGTATTTCATTATTTTCCTACAGTATTCTTTTTATTTACTTTTAAATTATTTTTTATTCGCTATTGTGTATTTTCAGATATTTTTTACTGCAACTTTTTATTTTGAATTTACTTTTCTATCATATTTCCATTATTTTTATACAAGTTTTCATATATTCGTTACAATTGTTACTGTTTTTATTAATTATTAATTTTTCAAAAGAAATTTAAAGGAAAATTCGCTTTACTTCAGCTGAACCCATTTTCCGCGAAATCGTGGGAGCCAATAAGTTTCAAGGCTGATCGCAACCTCATGAAAGAGATCATCATCGCAAATTCTATACCCGGTCCCGAGAGTTGTGTCTAAAGATCGCGAATGGAAGAGGAAAAAACATATCAGGAAGACTGAACGAGAAATCATCAGTCCCTAGCACATTAAAAATCATTCGACATCCGCGAAATCATCAACCTCATTTCTAGACTGTGAAAATATTTTTTTTTCTAATTTTTTCTTTTTTTTCTCTCTTTTTCTCTCTTTTGGGGAACCGCGTTGAAAACGCGCCTTAACAACAACGCAAATGATGAAAAATAAAAAAAATTTTCATCATTCACGTTAATAATCGTTCAAATAACAGACTTAAAACAAATAAATAAGGGAAAAAAGCAAAAAAAAAAAAAACAAACCACTTTTGTAAGAAACTTACGCTAAGACAAAAGAGCATTTGACGAAGACTAATAATTCTCGTAGCATATTCTAACCAAACGCTACAACACAATGTATTACTCCGAGTTTAATATATTTTGTGTCAAGTCTTGACCATGAGTTTGTCTATTTCTTAATTCTTCTAATTGTTAATAATTCTTTTATTGTTTTTGTTATTCCTGTTATTTTAATTCAATACTAACGTTACTTTTTTAAAAATGTTAACACGTTACACTTTTTGCAACCTAATATGATTTTTTTTACAAGACTTTTCTTGTAAAACAAGTTTTCTATTTCAAGTTTTGTCACATTTATTTTTTTTTTTGTTGTGTTGTGTATTTTTTTTAAGTTCGCTCTTTATTTATTTGAATTTGTTTATTTTTCTTTGGATGTTTATTTTATTTTGTTCTCTAAAGTACAGGGGTTTTTCTTGTATAAGTGAAGAGGCAGGAGCCATTTGAACAAAGTGAGACACCGAGGAGAACGCCGTAAATCAAGGCGATCCATATGAGAAAACCAATAGCGAGGGCTGTGAGAAATTTTCCAATCTTTTTGGAAAATTGAAACCAACGATTCACTGATGAAGTTGGACGTGATTCATCAATTGTAAATGTCGTGATCTGGCAAAAAAAGTTGTCAAGATTTTGATCATTTTTAAGCTAATGTATTTGCACCTGCGACAGTTTTTGTCAATAGTTAAAAAAGAATTATTAACTATTTTTCTTTCATTGTTCACTTCATGTTTAAAGATTTTTTTTAGACATTTTCTTTTCTTATCATTTACTTCACTTCCTTTTACTTCTTCTTTTGAAAAAAAGATCGGACTAATTCAATTTTGAAAAATTTTCTCGGTTGTAGAAAATATTTTTAATTTGCGAGATTATTTTGAAATTCCTTGAATCAACAAGATAAGAATTACTTTTTTGACAAAAACTGTTAAAGGTAAAAATGTTTCAAAGACAACGGAAAAGAATTTTATTTTTTTATATATTAAAATATTCATTACAGATTTCGTGACGAGTCGGTTTCGAATATCTGCATTTTCCCGGCCAATTGTTTCAGGACAATTTACATTATTTTGCACTGTTTTGAAGCTTTCTTGACTTATTTCCCCCGGCAGTGAAATTAATTCCGGGCAAGTTTCCGTGCACGTGTCTATTTTTTCGCACGTGTAATAATTTATCGATTTACAGGGAGAACAATATGAAAAGTCCAATTTCTGCAAAAGAAAAAATGCAAACAGACGATTCTTTTCTTTTTACGGGTTTATAAATTTTTCTATTTTATGTTTCTTTGCACTCTTCCGACACAGATGTTCAAAAAATCATTAAAAATTCTCAATTACTTTTCTGTTTTTCATATTTAGAATTTGTTGACGCACGAGATTCCGTATTTGATATTTGGCCTGACAAATTTCACTTTGAAATTCGTTGCTGATCAAATGAGCCTCATTGACAATTTCCTCTAAATCGCGAATGAAATTTCCATGCTCGCAAATCATATTAAAATGCGTTTTTAAGGGCAAAAATTAAATTATTAGATATTCGACTTGTCAAAAGTCAGATCACTTTCTTGTCTAAATTTAATTTACGCATTGTTTTGTTTTTTAACCCTAATTTTAATTAACCACATAATTAAATATTTACTGACTTAGCCATCAGTTTTAATTCCCCTATTTTTTAAAAATAATTATGTATTTAATTTCTTCATATTCTACTAATAATTTTTTTAATTGAAAAGTGTAAAAATGAATTAATATGTAGAAAGGAAAAAAATATTTACATAAACACTCACAAACTTGATGATTAAAGCTGCAAGTTATTATAATTTCACTCGTCACTAACTGATCCGTGGCTTCTTTTCAGGTGGTGGTTTCATGTCTTTCTTTTCGATTTTAGATTCCTGTTTCACTTCAACTGCTGTAAACAATAAATATTTCTTTTTATTACTGTACAAAATTTTTTTCTTTCAAATCAAATCAAATAATATGGTTTAATAAGTGATCAATATTATTATTACAATTTAGATTTATTAATATTTAAATATGTTTCAGATAATTATTTTTATTGACCATTATATTTAATAAATTGCAATTAATTACATATTTTTATTTTATAAAAAACAATATTAGAAAATCGTTCTTACGTGGTTCGATCGCCGGTTGAATTGGTTTTGGAACTGGAATCGGAAATTTCCGAGTTAATTCAGCCAGTAACATATCAACTCTTTGTCGCTGAAATAAAGAACTTGGTTCTTCTCTCACAACCGTTTCTTTCTTAGTTGTAACGGTTTTTCCATTTTTAAAATCCCACGAATATCCTTTACTGGGATGATACCGCGAACAGGAACTAACTTCATCGAAAGCACTTTGTAAATGATGAATAGTAGTCAACTAAATGGAGAAAAGAAGACAATTCATTATTTCCAATAATTATTCAACATTTTTCAAATCTTATTTATATTTTAAAACATTCTTAAAAATAAATTAAATAATTTTTTAACTTACCAATCTAGAATTAATGACTGACGATAAATCCGGGGCCTGATAAACAACACCGGCAATAATATAATAATCAGCTAAAGGGGTAGCATCAGTTGGATTTGGAGAATTTCGATGTTGCTTTCTAATTACATACAAAATAGGTTCCTGAACATGTAGAAGTATATACTCGATTCCTGTTAAATTTCTGTAAAATGAAAAAATCGACTTCAATTTTCTTCCTTTCTACCAATCGCAGTAAGAAAATTGAATAAAAATGTTTCCCTTAGTCAGAGTAACTATGACGTAGCTATATCATCAATCGACTTGAATTTAAATCAAAACGATTTAAATTCGATGTTGTCGATCTTTGCCATTATGTTAATAATCATCATTCGATAAAATGTTAAGTTTTTAGAAGAAAAAAAAATGTTTAATTTTTTAACATATTAACGCAAAAAAAAGTTAAAAGTATAGAAGAATGAAAATCTTCAAGGAACAGTGAAATATATTAAAAATAATATTTTTAGTTAAATAAAATTTTAGTGTTATCTTACTTTAAATGTTCAGGACCAAGCCGTTGCATTTTAATCGTTTCATTATTACAGGTTCGATCATAAAATGGATTAGTTCGTTCTGCGAAATAATCCATTATATTTGTTGGATTCAGCATAGGAATCCAGGCACTGTCGTGCCATGATAATGCCAGAAGATTTTCTAAAATTCAGAAAGGTTAAAATTATTTTTCAGAAATTCGAAGGCCAATTTATTAGATTTACAAAAAAAAAAAAAAAAAATACGAATTATCCGAAATTAAAAAGAAATTTTCTACATCAAAAAAAAAAAAAAAGATTTTTCTAAAATTAAAACGTGCTATATAGTAAAATACTACAAGCATTAAGTACTACAAGCCACATTTTTACGAAAAAATTTTTCTAAAACTATTTTACATATTTTCTCAAAATTAAACTAATGCAACACGCTTACTTGTGTAAAGAATAGAAAAAGATTGTTAAAAAAAACTTTAAATTTCTATTTTAATATTGTTTAACACAAAAAAACTAATTGAAAAAAAAATTTTTTTTTGAGGTTATGTTATACATTTGACAAATTTTTGCACTAGAACAGTTACAGTAAATCGAAAAAGGAAAAAATATTTATTCACCTGTTACCGGCGGACGTCCGGGAATCATTCTGACTGTGAAGAATAAGATTAAATATAAGAAAACACAATAAAAGTTGTAAAAATTAGAAGTGAATTAAACAAGAATAAAGTGACACGATTTTCATCATGGTCTAACTGGTCCAACTTTCATGACATCACGATTGACGCATGCGTTAGAAGTAAAGAATGCTCCAAGAGAAAATAATTAATTGAAGTTGGTTAAATATGAACATATACGTATAAATCGTATTTTTAAACATCGGATTGTTACATTCGTTTGTTAATGATATCTCATATCTTTGTAAAATTTTTTCCAAATAACTTCCTTTTTAAAAGTATCTAATCTTAAATTTAACTTCAAAAATTCGCGGCCAATTTGCAACCAATTAATTATGTTCGCTAAAAGAATGTCCATAACTTTATTGGCTAACGAAAGTTTGTGGCTGTACTTTGTTAGCCAATAAATAACCATTGCATCAAGCATGCGCGCGCATTGAGTTGCTGGAGGAGCAGCCTAATGTTGTTGAAGAGATTTTGTATACATTTATCAACAGTTTTGTCAACTCATTTCATTCTATGCATTTAAATACACATTTATATATGCGAACGTTTATTATGTGCAAGTGAACTAGAGTTATTTTAACGTATGAATCGTTTTACTGATGTTTTGTTGATTGTTTTTCTACCATAACCTCAAAAATTGTTGTTCTTGAAACTTAAAGTGCGCGTAAAATAAAAAATCCCGTAATATTTTTTATCAAACGTACATAAAATTAAGGAAAAAAAATGTCAGGAAAGGGTAAACAAAGCTCAAAGAAGGCAGTGATTAAAGTTCGAGAAGGTGGAAAATCGGCGCAGGCTACTTTGAACAATGCAGAGGCGAGTCCCGAATCCGAGGATGTGTCAACATTCCTGTCAAATTTAAAAATCATCGACAAAGAAAAACAATTGCCAAAGTACTGTTCTATTCTTCAGGTAATTGAACAATTATTCAAATATTCTTTTGTTAAAAGACGAAAACAAAGAAATAAATTCTTTATTTTCTATTAAAAAATAAACGTTAAATAAATAATTTTTAACAGTTTTGAGGAAATTTAATAATTGTATTATATATAAAAATAAACTTGGGAAGAAAATTGTAATTTTAAAGCATTTATCTATTTTTTTCAGCGAACTTCGGAGGAGGGAATTGGAATGGAAGATTTGGATGCACTGCAAATGGAACTCGAAATGATGCTCTCGTCAGTAGTGTTGAGAAGTCGTGCTCTACAGGAGGAAATTTCGAGTTTTTCCTCGACAGACGAGCGTCGTGATAGACGTTCAAAAAGTGGCAAAGGTCTCTCGCAAGTGGACAAAAAAATACGTGACGACAAAACGAAAGCCAAAGAATTGAATGTCAAGACACATTCGCCAGTTCCGAATAAACTATTCAAGCAACGCATTCCCGGCAGTTCGTTAAATCAATTGGTACCAAATCCACATGAATTGGTTCGAGTCGAGGGCAAGGACGTTCCCAAATTGATGCCGAAAAACGACACACCCAATAAATTTTGGGCTTCAGTTGATCCCTATTGCACGGACATTATGCCCGACGATATTAAATTACTCGAAGAACTTATTGCCTCACATTCGGATATTTCCGAATTTAAAAAGATTCCACCTTTGGGAAGGCATTACAGTCTACTTTGGGCACACAACGATTTACTTCAGGAGGAGGACGCTTCGAATTCGAATCGAGACAAGAAAAAACGATCGGACGTTTCGCTTCTACTGGCTAAAGGCGAGAAGAAAACGAACGGAATCGCTGGTACGTTATAAATTTCCAACGAAAATTATTACATTTTTTCTCCTTATAAGAAAACGTTAGTTTGGTTTTTATTTTTAGGGCCCTTGACACAGAGATTAGTATCCGCACTGCTCGAGGAGAATGTCTATGTGGCGAATAACAATACCGACAATAAATTATTTCGCGATGGTGATCCGCCAGTATTGCGCGATCTCACGATACAAAATTCAATGAATTTAGAATTGCGAATGCATAAAGAGCTCGTCGATCAGGGAATTTTGGAGCCGGACTCGCAAAAGAAGAATCCTGAGGATGATGAGATTCTTGCGGAAATAAAACGCTGTCAACAGGAGCTCACCGCACTTTCTAGTCACAATGTCACGCAATTGAAGCGACTGTTCAATTTGACGCAAGACGAAAGTAAACGACAGTCGTTGAAGAGAAAAATTAAAACTGTCGACAATGAGGTGGTGGATCATTACAATAAATTAGTGCTTTCGAAACAGGGAAAAATGCCACTGTCGAGGAAGGAACAGGACAAGGCCTGGGCATGTCTCAAGGAACGGGAAAATCTTTTACAGCAACTGGACATGTTACCATCGAACAGTATCGGCGAACCAATCAGAGTATCGAATGCAAGCAATCCATCCACGTAATTGTCATGTGCTTTTAATTATCAGACTTTTTTTTGCGTTTTTTTAAGTCAAAAACGTAGATTAAATTATTATTATTATGAAATAAAGTTTAATATTAGGAAATGATTCTTTACTTTTCCCTCAAGTTTTTATCAAGGATTTACTTTCTTGGTAAGTGATAATTATTTTTTAATTTATAACTAATTTCAAAAACTTTAGTGAAATGAAAATCAATTATTAATGATCATTTTTCTTTTTTAGAGAAATTTGTTAAATTTATTTTTATCTACTTTTCTAGTACCTAGTGATGATGAAATTTTTCTTCTTAAAATTAAAATTGAATAGAAAAATTTGAAAAAGAATCGGACAATGAAAATTGTCCAGTTTGATAAAAAAAAAGTTAAAGGAAAAATTTCAGGTTTGGCGAAAATATTAAAAAGGGTGGAAGTAATTCTCACGACAAAGATGTTTATTCGATATCACTGTACAGATTCCTCGCCAAGAGTTGTCTTTAACAACGTGCGTACACGACGGCACAACAATGATGAATCGCTCGAGTAACAAAAGAGTGTCAAAAAAAAAGAATATGTGAGAAAGTACTACTCGCAACGTTACTAGCGCGTTGAGTAGATACATGCGCGCGCGTGTATGTATGTGTTTTACGTGTATATACGGAAGAGAAAATGGGAGGAAAATGGAACTATGAATAGTGACAGTGGAACCCCATTTTCATCTCTAATTAACCAATGTGTTACCTATTTTCTCGATACATTATAACCATTCAATGAAATTTTTTTTCTGTAACTTGTCTTTTATATATATATATAACAATTGTGAATTTAACGCTACACGATTACAGTAGACCATGAAACAATTAAGAAGCTAATGTTTTTTTATTTTCTTTGAGAGGGGGGGGGGGATTTAGGACGGTCTGACTTTTACGTGTACGACCCCTTGTTTTCTAATTGAATTTTATGTGATTTATTTATTTTTTTTATTCTCATTTGATTTGAATGTTTGTCCATTGTCACACCGTCGCTCCCCCACGGATCGGGTCTTCCTAATGATCTCATGAACTCCCGCGTACCAGGAACAGCTGTCGTCCCATTTGTCCCCGGATGTGAGAACGCGAGACGTCCACGCTGTGCCTTGGCAGTGACGCACTAGAACTATCGGTATTTGGTTATGGATGTTTTGATAGCTTAGAAGGCGAAGAGGAGTAAAAAGGCCATCATAAGGCAGAAAAGACCCATGGCCTCGGACAGGGCGAAGCCCAAAATTGCGTACGAGAACAATTGCTGTTTCAAGGATGGATTCCTCGCGTATCCAATGATCAATGAACCGAATACAGATCCAATTCCAGCACCTGAAAATTAAAATCATCGTTACTTTCACTTTTCTTCCTCTTTTTATTACATAATAAATTACAAATTTCGTGAATTAATACCAATAACTGCCATGGCAAAGATTTGGCGAATAAAATTTTTACCATAACAGTTAAGAAGTTAATTAAATGGAGAGTAAATCAAATGTCTAAAAAATTTCATGATAAATTATAAATGCTACTTTGTTTCGTGCGAGGATCCATCCAATGAAGATATGAGAGGTTCAGAGGCAGTTTTGAAGACAAAGGACACGGGAAGGATTAGTTTAAAGGGCAAAGAGCATGAGGAAAGCGATCATGATACAAAAAAGGCCCATAGCTTCAGATAGTGCAAAGCCGAGGATAGCATAACTGAATACTTGGGCTTTCAATGAGGGATTTCGTGCGTAACCGATTATCAATGCGCCAAAAACGACTCCAATTCCAACACCTGCATAAATTATAGATTAAATATCATTTTTTTCTTCTAAAATTTGTTTTTTTTTCGTTTCAATTAATTGTCGCATAGAACATTATTTTTCTATTACGTAATTAATGAAGCAGTTCTGTTGTTTTTTTTCGCAAAAAAAGACAAAAACGATTACATAAGGATTGCGTAAAGATTTTTTTATTATTTTAAATAATAAAAATTGTACCTGATCCTGCAACACCAACAGTTGCGGCTCCAGCACCAATGAATTTCGCTGCTGTGTCAATGTCACGGCTAATGGTGGAAGTTTGGAAATTGCGCACAATTGGTGACTGAAAAAAATTACTTTTATTAACTCTTTCTTCTAAGTTTTTTTATTCATAAAATATAGAACGAAAAGCGAAAAAAAACATTAAATTAATTTTCTTCATTACAATTAAATTTTTTCAGAATGTTTCCAGTTGAAATAAAAATAATTGAAATTTTCTGAATTTAACTTGAAAATTGAAATCTTTACCAAGGAGACACTGGTTGGAATCAGCCTTTGATTCTCCTGAACCGACTGACTTTGATTGAGTTGCGCGACTGCGCTGCTCATCGGCCGAAGGTAATTCTTAGTTCCAGCCACTAACTGAAAAATTTAAGCGATTGTTATTAATTAAAAAATAAAAATACTGGAAGAAACTAACAGAGCTATAAAATACGAAAACTTCAAACATGAGAAAAAAAATCTCTCTTAGAAAAGAAAAATTCATTACATAAGAATAGTTCAATTTCCTAAAATTTAAATGACATTCAATTAGTAAAAAATTAAATTTGATTAATTAACAATTTAAGTTTTAAAATTTTAATTTGCTTTAATACAATAATAATTTAAAAACTATAGTCAGTTTAGAAAAACAAAATTCCACTAAAACTTAATGGAAAATAATTAAATTTGAAGTACTTTTACAAAAAATGAATAAAATAAGTAATTAATTATTTCAGCTTATTTAATTTACTTAATTAAAAATCAAACTTGCAAACAGTTAATAAAATAGAATTAAAAGTACATTACATAATTTCATTTAACATTTTAAAATACATTTTATAAAATTGAACTAACAGTCTTAAAAAACATTAAAAAGTAATTCATTTAAATTACATACATCGAAATTATTTTTTTTAAGTTAAAAAATAATACCTATAATAAATTAATAAATTTGTAATAAAAAATATTTAGCTCACCAGTTTTAGAAAAAATTACAATATTTAAAAAAATTTTCCTAGATAGTAAAATTGTACCCGTAATAAAAACAGTCCTTCGTGAAAATACTATTTAAAGAATTAAAAAACAAATATCAAGATGAGATTACATAATTATCGAGTTTCATGAAATCAAGTTTAATGAAACTGACGAAGAAGACAATTTGCAAAGAAGTTAATATATAGGATAAATTGAAATGTCAATAGCAGGAGAAAATAAAAAATGATTTAAAAAAAGAGATATTATATGTCATAAACTCGGGAATTGGGTAACCATCGAAAAATCGAAACTAGGCCAAAACATGTATCAAATCGTCTATCAAATTAGCATGACTTTATCACATCCCAAGGAAATATAAACACTCCTTTATTATCATGGATATAATTCCAGATAATTTTAATCCAAGTTTCAGTTAGAAATATAAAATTGATGAAAGGTTATATAAGTTACTTACGGTGGATCTGGCAACCGGTGCGATGAGTCGTGTGCAGTACATGATGTAGTTTAAAGGTCTGTTCACCTCAATTTACCTGTAAACGAAAACACCTGATTGTTTAAATGGAATGAGAAAAGCAATTTTCGTATTGCTCTTTTCCTTTTCTGTCCCGAATTCGCACAACAAAAATCGACCGCGATGGGTAAAAGGGGGAGTTACGTAACGTTGAAAAGTTGACTGGAAATTCACACAGAACAAGAAAGTAGTTTCTCAAGACACTGAATTACAGGAATGCTTGATGAGAACGTTGTCCACGACTCCGAAATTAGAATCTCGTGCACTAAATAAAAAAGGAGCTTTTCGAACCGGAATACGAAGGCGAGGTCGAGGGGAAAAAATGGCCGTGGATAGTTCCGTACTCCGCGTCACTGAATCGTGAATTTTCCTTAAGTCTCTCGTTTCGGAAAAATTAGAGTTTTAAGTGACGTGGAGGTAACTGCGTTCGCGCACTCGGGAAACTCGGAAAAAGAGCTGAATTTAATTGAAAGATTTTTGTGGGCAATTAGGAAGTCAAGACTTACCAATGAAGAGTGTGTCGAGACGAGGAGACAAGGCTGGTAAAGTGACCCGGCCAGTGGAATGTGGAATCGGCGAGTGAACGAGGATAGCCTATCACGAGGATCGTCGCGAAAATGGAACGGCGCAACTTCCTTTCCTGCTGGTATAGACTTCCTTTTATCGATCGACCGGATTTTACCGAGGGAACACGAGGTGACGCTTTTTTCGTCTGCAACGTCCGCAATGCACTGATCAGTTACGTGAATTTTACCGGATTTTTGGGCAAGAAGCCCGGGAATTTAATTCCGAGGTATAGGCAAATTCGAGATTGTTCAGCTTTTTTGTATTTCGTGACAATTGTTTCGTTGGGGAATTTTATCTTTTTGGGTGAGATTAAAAAGTTACGGAGTGAAGTTGACTAGAGTAGTCCACCGGTCCCCTGCCGGTCATTCCTCTTCTTCTGGTCGCAGTCGGGATTTTCGTCAATTATGGCCGTTTTTATGCTCAACGTTTGTAAATTCAACGACTGCGGCCTTGTCTTCAAGAATCTCGGACGCCTGATACAGCATATTGAAGAAAATCATATCGGTAGGCGATTCTCGCCCTCCTCGAATTATTCTTTTTTGAGGTTATGTGTGACACCTATTGAGTTTGGGTTGGGTTTCACATTTTGCGCGATTTTTGAATCTTTATCATTATATAATAATTAAAATCAATTTATATTGTTATACAATATTTTGTGTTTGTCCAAATTTATCAGTTTAAAATAATTTCGTTATTCTTTATTGAAGATCCGCTTTTTGGTGTCTGTGACTAATAACCTTTTCTGTCACTTATTAATATTTGCACCTATTTTTTTATAATTATTATACTAATTAATAACTAAAAGTCTAGATGGTTCCAAGAAATATGACAAATTTTCCGCAATTGTTAATTTTTACGTAATTTTTTTGAATGAAGAAATTTGTAAATTTTATATTTTGCTAACTAACACAAATTCCGATAATTTTGTTATTTGTTGAAAAAAAGTAGAGTGCATATTTATCGTTATTTACATATAATAAGTAGAAAACAAAAATTTGGAAAAGGAAATGAGAATTTTTAGAATGGTCTCACGTGCTTAGACTATGATCCCCAAGTGGTGGAGCAGAAGGAGCGACAACAACCCCCGTGCGTTCCTCTGTCCTATGTTCTGCGATTTTTTACGGATGCAGCTAGAAGAGAGGTCATGAAGCCTCTCCAAGCACGAGCCGATATCTGTAATTCCTCATCGGAACGAATTATAAGCGACAGTCCAACAGGTAAAATTTGCAAATAAATTGCTATAGCAAATTTTAATAAGCAAAAAAAATTAATTTTTTCCCTTTTTCAGAGATCGATGATGATTTTACAAGCGAGCCGGAAGACAGTAACGATTCTTGGACCACGACCGAAGATATATCGAATGACTATACTTTAAAATACGCCAAGTATGATAAAAAAAAATTTCCCTAAAAAAAATACAAAAATAAATAATAAATCATATTATACATTTTAGAAGCAATCGTAATACAAACGAGAAAAGTGTCCACAAAAAGTTCCCGTGTCCTGTGCCCGGATGCAAAAAAAGTTACAAAAACGTGAATGGGATAAAATATCATTCAAAGAATGGACACAAAAATGATGGGAAGTACGCAACTCGTTCCAGAATTTGGAAAATGTTAAATATAACAATAATTTTCCATTTAAAAAGAAATATTTTCCAATTTTTATAACTGGAAATTACTTTTTCTTTTTACGGGAAAAAATTACTGTTAATAATATCATTATTTATATGTTTCAAGGATGCAACAGGGTTTCAAGTGTCCTTGCGGAAAGAATTATAAAACTTTGTACGGTTTGAAAAATCATGCGTCAGTACATCATGGGAATTCATTGGCCGAGACACTGAAATTCCTCGAAACCGAAATGGAAATTGATTGCGTCAATCAAGAGATGAAATTTACTGAAGATGTAAAAAATTCCGCCATGGAGGATCACGTTTACGTGAAGCAAAATCGTTCCAACGAGAGAGATTCCGAGACTTTAGGAATTATAACGCCTGCCTCGACTCCGCCGCTATCAACAACGCAGAGTGCCTCAAAAATCGAGACAATTCTTTATGATCGGCAAGTACGATCATTACACAATTATTTTGCCGAGGCAAGTTCCGATCATTCTTATAATAACTAAACAATTTTACAAAACAAAAAGAAAGAAAAACTAGTCAGTTGATGAGATTATTATTTTTACTAAAAAGCCAGAACTACGGTGGAATAGATCTTTTTTAAAAATTAATCCAAACCATCAAATTCGAAAAAACAATTAATTAATATTAGTTAATTAGGAAAATCAAAAAGTTAGTAATCAGTAAATCTTTGTTGAAACTGACATTTAAAAAATGAATCAAATTTATAATTACTTTTGTTAAACAAAATAAATTATTTTTATTTATTATTTTCAATGTGAAATAAAAACTACGATAAAAAAGAAATTCCGTGTTTAAAATTTATTTTTCTTTTTTTTTTAGTAAAAATTTTGCAATTATTTGAACTTTCGATACATAAAGACTGAATTATTAAAAGTTGACGAATTTAATCGACTTTTTAAGTTTATAAAGAAAAAAAAAGGAAACAAAAATGGTCCACGGTTCTGGTTGTAACCTTGCCTTGAATTTTTGTTTTTCTCTTTTTTTTTCTTTTAAAGAAGCTGTTTTAAACGGCATGGACTGAATTTAATAATCTTAGGCCAAAGACAAACGCTTTAAAATCGAAAAAAGCATTGAAAGCCTTTGCCAAGTACCTCAAATAAAAAAAAATCTAGTGACTGCTTAGTTGGTTAATTAGTTGTGTGAATCAAATTGTGATATAAAGGACTGTCAAAGTTTTGTATTCAATAAAAGCAAAAAAAAAAAAATATCTTTCCGTCTTCCCTTAAAAAATTGTTCTTTTTCAATTTATAAAAGAAATTAATAAAGAAAACTAAATTGAAAACAAATCTAATTAAAAATAAATTTGTTTAAAAAATAAAATAAAAATTCAAATGTGAAAAGCTCTATATTTTATGGTGTTTATAGTTAATTACACATTGAGGAGAAAATACTTAAGAATCGTGGAAATTGATTTACGTATTTTGAAATTGTTTCCTCTTATATAAGATTATTATTGTGTACCTATACAATAATAAAAATCGTAAAAAAATTAATAAATTTTGAAACAAAATTTTAACTATAAGTAATTTTTTAAATCACAGTCCATTTATAATTAAAGAGAAATTCTTTTACAATAGAGAAAATTTCCTGAATTCGAAAAAAGGTATATTAACTAACATAAAAAAGTAAATTCCTTTAATAAAATATAAATTGATTTAGAAATAAATTTTTATTGCTTTAATTTTTTGAAAATTCAAATTATTTTTCAATTTAGAAAACCAAAACGATTTTCATTAGATTTAAATTTTTTTCATTTATAAAGAAATTTGCAAAAGAGAATAAATCGTTTTTCAGGTCCACATTATTTTATTTAGTTAAGAAAAAGATTTTTTAGAAATAAAGAGCTAATTTTTTTTTTAAAGAAACATACAGTACGATTCAAAATTATTATTATTATTATTATTAATTATTATCAATTATTATTGTAAATTATATTAATTACAAATATGTCAATAAAATATGTTCATTATTTTATAAATTCAAAAATATTCTCTCCCATAGAAAATGCGCATTAATAGCAATAAAATAAAAGTTTCAATAGTAGAAAAAAATGCCACCTAATATTTTGAAAACGCAAGAACATCGGCTTTTTTATGGTGACGAATTAATATATTTCTCGTTTTTTTAAATATACATAAATATAGTCCACTATGGTTATATAAATGTCAAGAACTGTGTTAGAAGATTTTTCTTTTTTTTTTTTTGTTTTCTTAAAGGGGGAAGTAGAGAGTGGAGAGGTGTATTTACACACTAATTCCGATTTTTTGTTCATCTAAGCCGGAACCTAAAGGCTAAAATTGAATTCGAAGGATAGTAATCGTAATCATATAATATATTAAAGTCGACGTTACCTTTAATCGCTTAATATTACTAATATCAATTTTAATAATTACAAGCATGTTACGTCCTTATGTAGTCAGCCGAATACAAACTTCACTGACGACTCAATATTTTTTTTCTTTTTTTTAAATTCAATTGTCACTCATATATTTTTTCTGTTTTTTAAAATCTTGTATTCGTCATTGCATGTTTGTAAATATATCTATGTAATATTACTAAAATTTGCTCATCTCGCCATCGTCTTCCAGTCACTCCGAATCGAAAAAAATTCAGTCACGTTTATACTTTTCTTTTTAAGATTTTCTTTATCTTCCTTTATTAGATTCATTATTTTTAATATTTTTTTTTTATTTTTCACGCGCACAAAAAATTCACTCACACCTAAAAATTCAAATTGCTTTTATTTCCCTTTTATTATTTCACCTGTTTTCTTTTTTTTTTTTCTAATCCGTCGGTACGCTCTCTCGCTAGGCAAGATTACTCCGATATTGCGAATATATATCTTAGAAAAATATGCTATGCCTAAAATAGGATGAAGGCCTGAAGGCAATCTTTCCGTCGATATTATAACTTTGATAAATCACTCTCGTGCGTTGTCCGAGTGTGATACATCGCCTTGTTTCTTTTATTTTTTTTCGAAATCTCCTTCATCTCTCTCTCTCTCACTTTCTCTCTTGTAACCAGTACCGGAGGAGCGGAAATAAAAAGAAGTCAAGCAATATTGTCCCTAAAGCTTCGCTTCTAGTCTTCCCGTAAACCGTTAAATTCCTTAAAAAAAAAAGAAACAACAAATTTCGTAATTACACGAAAAATTCCTTTTTTACAAAAAGAAAAAAAAAATTCCCAGTGCAATTACAAAAAGAAAATTTGTTTTTTCCTCTAAAATTGTAAAGAAAAAAACAATTTACAATAAAAGGGCTTACGGGACGATTAACAATGCCGTGTGCCTCGCAACAAGAATAACAATGGGATTTATTGAATTTTCTCATAAAACTGAAATGAACGATTTTTAACAGAAAACACCTTTTTTCGTTATATTGAAATTTTTACTACATTTTGTGATTCTTTTATTTAAAAAGGTAATAAATTTTCTACAAAAATTAGAGAAAAACATAACATGTAAAAATGTTTTCTTTCTAAATAATTTTTATCCAATTTTCATCATAGTTTAAAAAGATAATTCCGTATTAAATAAAAATAATTTATTCAAGAATTAGATAAAAATTAAACAAATTTTTTTTCCATAAAAATAAAATGTTTAATTTAAAAATAAAAATTGACCCAGTAATATTTATTTTTTTAAACTTTTAATAAAACTTAAAAAGTTTATAATAATCTTAAGATCAAATAAAAGTTGCAAATTTTGATAAAAATAAACTTAACAAAAATTTTATTTATTAATACGAAAAAAACTTGTTTCCTTAAAACCAAAGATTCCTTCAATTTAAAAAAAATTAGTAATTGAAAACAGTTTTTAAATAAAATTCTATTCGCTTTTCAAATTTGCATTAAAATTCCCTCAATAAATCGATCATTTACATATATTTCATGAAAAAATTCGTATCGAACAGCGATAGAGAAAAATTTGCAATCTCTCTTCTACCCCTTGAAAAAAAGAGAAAAAACAAAATCATTTTTCTTTTTTTCGCTCATTTTTTTTTATTTCCCGGCCTCTAATCTTTCTACTAACCATTACTTATATAATATAAAGCTAAAATTGCATTGTCGGAATACCTCGCGCAGTTGAAAAAATAATAATTTTCTCTATCCCTCTCTCTCTATCGATCACTATCACTCTCACTCAAAAAGCAGCTGAAAATTTTCAATATTAATCCAGCTCTCTAAAAATTAAGTTATTATTTTTTTTGCGGACGGTTAGCGCAAAAAATAAACAGTATTTCGAAAAACGTAATTTCAAACAGTATTTAATGAGTAATAATGCTCGTTATATTCTCGGTGAGATTGGACATAAACACACAGTACTACTTATACTTTATTGCATTACTTTTATGAATCAATCGGCTAATATATTTTTAGAGGTTGTTTTTTTCATCATTATCATCATCATCATTATCATCATTTTTCAAGTATTCTGCAGACATTGAAAAATTTTCCGACAATGTAACAAAAGAAATAATTGTGCTTTTTAAAGAACGTTTCACGCTCATTATTTGGTGTAAATAACATTTGTTTTCATTAAGGAATAAAAATTAAAATTAAAATGTTACACAAAATATATGTGTTACGAAATATTAGCGCTAAATTAAGAAAATTAATCCTTTAAAAAAAAAACAAATCCGTTAAGTTAGAGAACAATAATCGTTGTTTGGTTTTGAAATAAAAACCGTAAAAATATGTTATTGTTACATTTTTGAAAATTAAATTTAAATATTATCCAATTGATAGAATACTTGAATAAAAAAAAACCTCGTAATAATTATTAGACTAATCGTTAAACCTAGAATTGTGATCACCCATCAACGTCAGTCATCGCCTAAATAACACTCCTTTCGACGATTATAATATAATATAATAATAATAATATAATAATAATAATAGAATAATAATAATAATAATAATAATATAATAATAATATTAATAATAATGGAAAACAAAAACACTTACGCATCAAATTTGTCTATATCCGATGGATCGATTAACCGCCTCTTTTTCATTTCTCTCTCTCTCTCTCTCTCTCTCTCTCTCTCTCTCTCATTTTTAACAAGATATTTTTAATCGACTGACTGCACCAGGAATTCCGTTTTTTAAATTATTTATTTACTTCCTTTTTTCATCTACTTAAACAGAAACTTGCGTCTTTGCATTGTCCCTGGTTTTTTTATTTAATTTTTTTATTTTTGCGCAAATTTACTTTTTTAAGTAAATTAAATGAACGTAATAATAGAATAATTATAATAATAAAACCGTAATAATCAATGATAATGATAGGTAATAGTAGTAGTAAGCTGGCAGCAGTTAGTAACCAGATTTTTTTTTCGTTTTTAAAACTCTCACTAGATGACAATCTGACATGGCACTGACATTCTCGATTTTTTCTCTCTCTCTCTCACTCGTGCATACACTTTTTCACCGAAAAAATGTCCCATTCAATCATTACATTTTTTTTAAAAGCACACGCGCAAATACAGGCTTTCTCCCTTTCTTGATTTTTAAATTTTTTTACGTCGTCATAGACTTAAAATTTTTTCGTCTTTTTCTATGCTTCTCCTCTTCTTTTTTTTTGTTAATAATTATAATAGTATTTATATATATTTATATATCGCCTGACGACTGAATTCGCGTTTATCGAATTTTTTTTTGCTTTTTCTCTCAAAAAAATTATCATACACACAAAAGACACGTATACGTTTTACATACACACGCACACGCTTGTATTGTATATATATATATATATTTTGTTGTTGTTGTTGCTGTTGTTGTTAATTCTTTCACACGCTACAAAAAAAAATCGTTCCTCGATGTGCAATCAGCTGCCAGATAATTTATCTCGTTTTATCTCCATGATTTTTTTATATTTTTGTTTTTGTTTATATTGTTATATAACCATTTTCTTTCCCCAACGATTTCTCTACACACTAAAAATTGTTCAAATTTTTTGCACTTTTTCACCAACAACAACTGGATTGTTACGTCGAATCTCTTGCGCGCCCATTTCTCTGTAATCAAATTTGCAGTCGTGCTTGTCACTGTATCGATGCACAGCGCAGAAGAGTCCACCACATCGACACTCAAATCCTTGAATGACAAAATTTTTTAAAATTAATTTCCAAATTACTTATTTAAAAAAACTATAATTATTTACAGTTATATTATACTAAATAAAAATTGGTTGTGATTAATTAATGGAAAGAAATATATATTCACACACCTGTCAGACCCACTTTCTTGCGACAAACGGCGCAACGGTTTTTCTTCTTTTTGGAGTCTTTATCAGTCTCTTTCCCGTCGAAACAATCGTCGACATCCCCACTGCTAACCGACCCCTCAGTAGCTCCACTACTGTTTGCGACTTCATCTTCCTGATCGTCTCTGCTTATCTAAAAAATATTACCAAATCAAAATTACTTCCCTTGAAAAGAAAATAATCAAAATTTATTCAATTTCAAACGCAAAAAAAAATTATGCTGGAATTGAAATGATTAATAATAGATCATAATTGCCATTTAGCAAACAAGAAAATAAAAACTCTAAATTGAAAGATTCAAACAAATAGAAAATAAATTACAAAAATCAATTCAAAATTCATTCACTTGAGTCTCAAAATTTACGGATAACTTTCGTTTCATTACGAATTAAAAATTAAAAATAATCAATTTTCCCCTCTCTAATTTTTTTTTATTATCTCGTAATAAAGGGAATTTTGACAACAGTCCAATCCATAAACGTACCGTCACAAATTACGGATTGGCACTTGATGTCTGTCGCATTGTAATCTAATCGAAAGAAAGCAATTTACTCGTCGTTTCTTCACGGGTTCTTTACTGGATGATTCGACGTGTTTCGAGGACATTATTTCACTAAAAATTTGTCACCATATTGCCAACAAACAAACAAAAATTACTTTCATCTCGTTGCCATAACAACCAATTCGAGTATTCAAAACGATATTTTATTCTAAAATTCAAATGAAATTTTTTTTCTGTAATAAAAAAAAATAAAAAAATAAAATCATTTTTCTTCTATTATTAATTTATTTATTTCATAGAGACCTGCAATCTAACTTGATTATTTATTTAATAGAAATTCGAACGATTAGAAGAAGAAAATTAGTTTAACTATGGTAATTTTTGCGCATGAATAATGCACGATATTTTCAATAAGTAAACGAAACAATTAACATTATATATATACAAAATTTAAACATAAACATCCTTTATGGTCATGTTATCAATAAAAAACAATTTTAATCGAACGAGAGACTTTTTATTTTATCAACACAAAAGTAAAATTATTCGAAACGAGACTTAAAATTTTATCAGTCGTTTAACTAAAAAAAAGAGAATCAAGTTGAATTTTAAGATTATTATCGATTTGAATAGCATGTAAACATTTTCAGGTATAAACGTTTTGTGGCAAAAAAATGGAATGTTTAATGTTACGAAAAAATAGCAAAATTCCTCTCTATCGTGTCTTTTTATTCAAATAAATTTGTGTCGAATACTGAAAGTTTTGAAAAACTTGACTTTTTATGCACTTTAAAAAATACTAAAACACAATTTTATCCATAAGTTTAAAAATTTGCGTGAGTGAATGAATGAATGAACAAACAAATTTATAAAATTGTTAAATTCAAAAATAGAAAAAGATCAAAAGTTGGATAATTTACAGATAAAAAATATTGAAAGTTTATACAGAAAATTATTATTTTTTTTTATTCTTACTTCTTTTGGACCGGGTAAATCTGTCGTTGTTTGGGGTATGGTGGGAATGGTGGGCTGTGCGGTTGTTCCTGTCGAGGCGGGATTGCCGAAGCTACTTTGCAACGTGCCAGCGTTACTGGAAACAGTCTGTGATGCTGAGACAGACGTGGCTGATACGGGGGGTTGTTGTTTCTTTTTTAAATTTTCTTTGAAACATAGCGAACAGAGTCCGTCTGTTGCTGGTGAACCATAGAACCCACAACCGCTCCGGCATAGAGCTTGCATAGGATTCGACTCGCGTTCCATTACTCTACGTATCGCGTCTTCTCACTTCCTCTCTTTTTTTCTGTACTGTTGCTTCTGCTGTTGTTCTTCCTCCTTTCTATCACACAACAGAGAATTTTTTCTTTTTATTCTCCACCTCCTTCTCGATGTCCTCGATTCAAAAAACGGAAATTATTTTCTATTATAATGATTTACTTGACGTGTGTGTTGTCTTGATCACTGTCCTAGCAAACAGTGATTATTCACAGTCAGCTCAGTACTGAGTGAGTGACTCTCTGCTTCCTCAATCTTCTTCTCAATTGCACCGTTACTGACGACTGTCACCACGTCTTCACCTACAAAAAATACTTCTATTATTATTATTATTATTGCACAATACATTGATTATTAATACAGTTGACACAATTATCAAGAAAAATATTTTAAACAAACGAAAAAGAAATATTTTTAAACTGATGTTATTGACAATTGAGATCAATTAACCCAATAGATCAAATTTCAAGTACCTAATGTAATTGTTTTTTTTTCTAATTTGGTTATATTTTTAGATAGAATTGTGTGCATTATTTTGACAATCCTTTTTTTATTTTTGTCCCAATCGATTTTTTTTACATTATTAAATTATTTTAATCTCACCCCTTTTTTCAGTAAGAAAGATTTTCAGTGTTTTGGGATTTTCAAATACTTTATGTTGATTTTTCCAATTGTTATTTTATAAATAACGAACTTATTTTAAATTGTCCTTGTTTTCTATTTATTAACTTTTTATTTTTTCTACAGAAAAGAAAATAATTTTTAATCTACTACAAGTTTTACTTTTTTTGTAATAAATAATTAAAAAAAAAATGAGAAAAATTAATTAATTTGGAAATCATTTTCAGTTCTTTATTTTTTTCTAAAGTTGAATTTTTTTGAAACAAGTGTCAGCTTTATTGGTAATAACTTATAATTGTCTTTTATTACAATCATATTCCAATTTATATAAATCATTTATTTAGCCAATTGTTCAAATTAATTTTGTTCACTCGATTCAATTGAAAAAAAGAAATGAACAATTTTCATTAAATTTGATTTATATTCAAAATTTACATATTATTATGCAAATTAGGGGATTTTTAGGAGGAATACTTTAGGGTAAACTTTTAAGAATCACTATACCATACTATTTTTTGATCCTTTGTTTGAGAAAAAGAAAGACCGACAATTTTCTTTCATAAATAGAAAATATAACACTCCAGGTGTAAAAAAAATATAAATCACTTTTTTGTAAATTCAATTTTTACACAATAACAAATTCAAACTGTCAAAAAGAGGTTATTTTTTCCATTTTGATTAATGACCTTCAAATATTTTCCAAACAAAAGTAAAACACATTTTACAAATAAAAATTTATTTTTTCATTATTTACTTATTTTTTTCATAAATTATTATAGAAAAAAAACTTTCTAGTTTTTAATGCAGAAGGAATGAAGTAAGGAAACATATATTATACGAATTTCTCAACTGTTATGCATATAGATAATTGGAAAAAACTCCCCACCTCTCAAAAAAATAATAAATATAAAATGTAACAATAAAAATTGTAAAAATGTAACATAAAGTAGGTAATAAACATACGGGGCACGAAAAAAACTATCAAACTTGCAAATAATTTTAAAAGTTTGGAAAAATTCAATAATGTAACCAAAAAAATTTCCAAATGAATAAAAATATTTTAAAAACCTCAAAGGTACACAAAATGAAAAAGTAATATCACAAAAGAAATTGAAAAGACGAAAAAATGTACAATTCGATATTTCTCAAATCATTCCGAATTCCTTCATCTTTCCTGTATTTTAACATATAATAAAAAAGATATTGATGATTCACAAAGTACAAAGTCGTGGTCACTGAACTGAAAACTGACAAGAAAGTGACAAAGCCAAAAAAAAAAAAAATAGAAAGACAGAGAAAAAAGATGAAGAAAATAAAGAATCAGGAGGTAACGTCATTAAACCTGCGCTCATACTAGAGAGACATTGAAAATAATGACACTTTGAGAACAATAAATAAAAAAAGTTACTTGGAATAACGAAAAAAAGGCTGAAAGTATAATGGAATAAAAAACGGAAAATGTTTCTGGGGGAAGCAGAAGGAAGTGTTGCGTGGCGCGGAGGTTCATCTGGCAATTTCCGTCTCTATAAAAGTTTATCGCCTGACAATGGACATAACCTGTCAATTTTCCCGAGAATTCAGGGCGAGGCGAAAATCATTGAAACCCACATAGATTAGATAAAATGATATCACACATCACTCACTTTCCAGCAGGCTTGTGTGTTGCAACCGATGCACAACATGGAGTAAGAGTGTCCCTCAGGCATTTAATGACTGGGTTTTGTTCTTCGGTTGCGTTGTCGTCGTCGTCGTTCCCCTCGTTATTTTCTTCAACAATATAGTTCACCCTGGGAGTTTTGTCTCGGGCGCATACACTCACAAACACACCAAACACTCAGAGAGAAAACCACTTTTTGACTAGAACACGAATTCTCAACTCGCAAAACTTCTTCGAGGAATGGGAAATATATGTGCGTTATTAAAAAGTTGGTTCTCCACTGACTTGTGGTTTTCGTACAGCACGCGCAACAATCGTGAAAGGCAACTGAATGTTAGTTTGCTCTTCGCTGCTCCTTGACTTGAGCGTGACTTGTCTTGTCTGGAGCAAGAAGCAGTAGCGTTGCTTGGTGATTCGACAAGAGAGGTTTGACAAGGAACGGATAAAAAAAAGTGGGGGATTTTAGAAGAAAGCAAGGAGGACGGAAATGTTGGTAAGATAACGACGACGTCGACGACGACCGAATGTTTTCATGATGGCGAACCCGCGAACTTTGGGCGGACGGACGAGTACAACAAGAAACAACGAGGCGACGGTGACGAGGTGACAAACGCAGTTCACACTCCCCTTGCCGACCGACAATTTCCCGTTCAACTTACGATCTTTTTTGGTCAAAGTTCTTCTTGAAACTTTCCACGGTCAAAAGGAGCTTTTTCTCGGGGAAGAGGAGAGCGTTCGGCGCTTCGCGACTCGATCCGTTTCTTCTTTTCAACGCCACCAAAAAGCTCTTCTCCACACTGTGAAAAATGAGAGCGAAGAACTCACGAGTCGAACCGAACAGTCACCGAGTTTCCGCGAGCACCAGGAGCGTATCATGAATCCACGGGATCGAGCGATTATTGCGACTTTCCTGTTATCTTCGACTTTATTTTTTTTCGTCTTGTTTCACAAAACAGGATACTGCTACTTTGATATTGAGGAATTTTAAAAAACGTGATACAAATCAATAAAAGAGAAACATAACCTTTGTATGAGCGATTTATTAAGTAAATCGTAAATTAAGAGGAATTAAGTTTGTTGAGCTTAGAACTCGTTTCTTAGGGGAATACGAACTTGGAAATTAGGGAGGTAAGGAGTAGGGGGAATTAATGACAAGTGAATTTTAGAAGCTCAAAGGGCAGATTTTAGTCAAGAAGAAGAAAAAGAATATTAAGCGTGCCTCATAATTTCCAAAGTTTCCAAATCAACAATATTAAATGTTTTTTAAAGAAATTAATACTATTGTTATTTTTAATTTTTTTTTGAGTGAATAAACAAACTCTTAAAATTAATTTATCATACTTCTGTAAATTAAATTTAATTCTGTTTTTCTCTATTTTCTATCAAGCAGACGTTTTTACTTTGAGATTATTTGAAGGGGTCAAACACCCTTAATATTCAGGGTCGAACTAAAATACCATTTCTAATATATTATTTTGAAGAATAAATAAAAATTGCTCTAAAATTAAATTTTCACCATAAAAAGAGAGGAAAAAATATCGCCAAAACAACTTTTCAACCATTATTCATAGAAAAAAAAACCAATGAAAGACCCCCAAACTTTCTCGTGGGAATTTTCAAAAGGATCCTTAGCCACATATGTATTTCGAATTCTAAATCTAATTTTATCTATATACTTAAATGTGAAAGCTTCAGGTTTCACATTTTTTGAAATAAAAGGGAGACATCTGTTCCTAGATTCGTTACTGAAACTTGTAAGGCGTATCCACTATCGCGTATTCGTCTATCCAGCACTGAATTCAAACCAACACTAAAAGACAACTAATGATGGTGTGTTTTTGAGCCCATGAGGCCAAGTGAAAACACGCACAGAATCCTGTTTTCCCATTTTCACGTGTTCACCATTCTTCATTGTATATATACACACATACATTTATAGATATATGTATATTCACCAGAAAGACACGTGTTTTTCATTCTTTGCCAATTATGATAAAAAAGTATTCTTTATTGAGAAAGAAGGAAAAAATGTACAACTATTGAAATGATAAAGTTAACAATGAAAATAGAGTTAAAAAAATTACATATCTTTTTAAAAATATACATGCAAGCAAATGTGATAGAAAAATTGCGATAAGAATATAAAATCAACAAAAATTTTAATTATAATTTAAAATAATTATTTATTGAAGATTAATAACAATGTTTGTCAAAATAATGATTAATGAGTGTTAGGCAAATATTTAAAAAAAATTTTTCTAAACAATTAATGCTGCATTTATAATATATATTATTATAATAAAAAATATACATAAATATATAATTAATATGCGATATTATAAGTCACATAAACAATCGCGAAGGATTTGCAAATTGTTTTTAGAGGAGGGGATGAAAGAGAGAGAAATAGTTTGTTTCGGAAAGTGGAAATCTTCGATCCTTTGTATTTGGTGAGTAATAAACGATTAATGACATAAAAGGGTATCAAACGTAATTGCAAGGCACTTGTTTTCCTTTTTTTGTTTTGTTTCGCGATGTGATATCGAAATTCATACTTTGTTAAAAATCTACGTGTGTTCTTGACGACTTTTGTGCTCTCTTGTTATGCTAGAGAGGAATAGATACAAAGCGCTCGCAAGGCTCTCTCAAGAGTCATATACATATATACACACACATTGCGCTGACGCAGTGACGCACTCCTCGTGTTTTCAGATAACTTATCACAATCTTTTTTGTCCCCTATTCATCAAGGCCTCATTCACATTTAAATTCACCTTGTTTCGCCGAAAAACCAAAATTCAACATGTAATCAGTTTTGGAAACAAGCATTTTAAAAAGATGGTTCTTTTCTTTTATTTTCATTTGCAAAATCGAAATTATCACACAAAAAAATATTAAAAAATGAATCTATAGGTTCAAAGTAAGTACTTAATAGTAAGGAGAATTTTTTGCGAGAAAACTTTTCCTCCAGAGTGTGAATTTGTTTAAATTGTACAATTTCAAGGTTGCCAACACAATGAAAAATTGTTCAAAGCATAAATTGTCCAACACGTTGTTTTGTCCTTTTTGCAAACAACTTGGAATAAGAGAGAGGGGAGAAAGAAGAAAATATTTTACAACCAATAAAATCGAAACGAGAGCTTTTATCGAATAATAGTGAAATCTGAATGGAAATCGCGACGAAATAAAGACTTCCTTGTCCTTCCGCCCACTGAGAAATTTCAAAGGATCATAAAAATCACGCAAGAGTCCCATTATTTGGCAAGTGCATCGTCATGCGTGGGAAACCTGATTGCGAGGACAATGACACCCGGACTGCAATGACCCGACAAAAATCGAAATTCACATTTGATAAAAGAAAAAAGAAATCCCTCGAATCCAAAACTCAGGAATTTTGTTCCATTTCTTCCAGACGACCTTGATAACGGGGACCTGTTTCGACCTTGATAAGAATTTCTATATACGAATGATGACAACCTGTCGCGTCGTAATTCTTTTTTCTAACCTACAAGTTTCAAGTCGCCAACGTTGCGAATTTGGTGGACAAAAGAAGGTCCGGCAAATATACGCACAATAGACAAGACGAATTCCCGAGTCGAATGAGAGATGTTTGATTCTTTGATTTCGACGAAAGAAGAGAACGCGAATCGACCTTGCCGAGAACGCTTGCATCGTTTCCGCACGTGGACGAGTCATCGACACGTGACCACGGCCAAAGGAAGCACGGAAATACGCGCCTACTTTCCAAGAAATGTCGAGGAAAGGATTTCGGTTTCATTCCAATTCCTTTGTCTATAGAATCTCTTTTCTTTATTGTCTACAACACAAACGCGCCAGTACAAAGTATTTTATTATTAACCACTCTTTATTTTGAATACACACACTTGGAAGAAAGAATCAGAATCCAAAAAAGTCAATCCAATTTCACATTTTTAATCATTACATAAGTTACATTGGGACATAGATTATAAAAATTCCCAATGACAGATGAAGCGACAGAAGCAATTGTCAAATTTTAGGTTATGTTACATAAATGTCTAAATGTCAGAAAATTGTGAAATTATTAACTTAATAATTAATTCCTCAATTTGAAAAAGCGGCGAAATATTGTTAATTTAAAATACAATATATATCTAAAATCTATGTTTCTAAATAAAAAATCTATAAATAAATACGAGATATTAATTATAAATTAAAAATCCACTAAAACTCGGAAAAAGAAAGTACATTTGATCACTTTGTTTTTATTTACTTTCTATTTAAACGCTCGTATTAAGCAACCCAAGGTCTTCTACTAATTCAATACACATTTCAAATTGTCTATTTTCAAAATTCAATTTTCAACACACCCGAAAGTTTGACACTAAATTGACAAGTCATCGAATTTTTCACTCTACGAAATTTAATTTTACATTCATTATTCATAAAGAAAAATTATTAATAAAATCCGAAATTTTATTTTGTCGGTCAAAATAAATAAAAATCTTAATTTCAATTAATTATTATCAAAAATACTTTAATTGTCACCTTCATACATATAATAAAAGAAGAATAAATCTAATCAAACTATTATTGTACAAAAAAATATTTATTATATTAATGAAAATATTAATATATTATTCGTCTCGCAATAATAAAAGCGATGTTAAAACAAAAACCCGAGTGCATGAGGAGAAACTCAGTGGAATAATAATAAAGTGATTATATTGCGTGTAGTTAAGAAAAACTTCACAGTGAGTGAATTGATTATTAAATTAATCGCGCTATGTATTGGCGAATTAACACGTAGTAACCTTAAAATATTTATAAGGAAATATTGTACTCAAACAAAGGAGAAATTAAAAGACAATAAAATAAAAAAAAATGAATAAATAAAATAAATGCGTAAATACCCGCGGAATCCAAAGTTTCTTGATCTGTGTGCGTAATTTTGCACAAGATGTCAAAAAGTTCTCGATGCTATTCTTTTTTTTAAAAGTAAAAACAAAAGATGAATAATTCCGTTAAAAAAACGAAATAAATGCCAACTGGTTCTATATACGTCTATACGTATATAGTTGATTCTTAAGGAACAAAATAAAGAATCACAAAGGCAGAAAAAGAAGAAAGACCAACAAAATTAAATATGAGGCGTGAGTGAGTTTGAAAGAAAGAAGGAGAGAGAGAGAGAGAGAGAGAGAAGCATTGTGCGTCCTCCAATCGCCCACTAGATGGCGGAATAGGTTTTTATCATAAAAAAGGGGAGAGAGAAGGGGAGAAAAAAAGGGGGAAAGTATATAACCGCACGGTGTGTACACATGCGGGCAAGCGGGGGTGAAACCATGTGAATGCGTGTGTCATGCAAGTGTTGCTCTCTCTTTACTGGTTCTCACTGTCGTAGTGCGTTACACGTCATAAAGGTTATAATGCAACAATGCAAAAGCTCCAAAGAAAAGCGAAGTGAAAGAACGAAATAGAAATTTCCAACATGTTCGAATGCATAAACGCAATCATCAAATTTACAAATTGATAATTCTCAAATCGCAAAACTAATCCAAAAGTCATGACGCATTTCGTTACCAACAGAACTTTCCCCCCAAACTTCCTGAAAGGATTTTAATATCAAAATCAATACCTGTGACTCACGAACGACTCAAATCACTCAATTAACTTTTATTTATTTAAAAAAAACATATAGTTTACCTGTAAAATAATTTTTCGAAAATATTTTTCTTGTAAACAAATTAAGTTAATTTATTTTTATAAGAAAATAATTCACTTTGACTTTCGTTTGTAACCCATTAAGGGGGAGGGGGTCACGATTTAAAAAAACAGGCAAGGTGCGCCCCCCTTCTCCCTACCTAACTTCAATTGATATAGAAAAAGTGTTTTTTTTTTCATTCCGTTGTGAAATTGAAACCCTCAATATCGATTTCGAGATAAAGAGGAATTTCTCAACAATGATGCATAGAAAAATATTTTCAATAATAATATTCTAATTGCAATTTAATAGCTCTGGAAAAATGTTTTAATATAGTAGCTTTAAAGAATAACTTCTTCAAGACAATTCTGACAAATAATAGAAGTCATGATAGTCGCAGAAAAATAGAAAAATACTGTAACTTTATAAGAAAACAGTTTAATTAGAGATTACTTGACTTTAATGGAGTATGGTAGTGGGTACAGGAAACTAGAATAATAGATGCTTTAGAAATAGAAACATAGAAAACAAATACATTCCACTGTAGTTTAATAGTTTCTGTAAAATAATAATAGCTTTTATTAAATTGAGTGTAATGAAGAGGAATTAAATAAATAATGATTTTCAAGTGACAGTGACGTAATAAACCAAAGAAACGAAGAAAAGTTTCCCATTGGCTGAAAACGGGTCCTTTTGGAAATTTTTTTTCGAGACGAAATAATTATCTGAGAGGGGGGAAGAATGAATAGGCGATAATGGTTGTGGCCTCTGTTCCATGGACACGCACTTGGCCCGAAATTGCGTCGCTTTCTTTGTTGATCGTAGTCCGTGGCCCATTGGGAAGCATTCATACAACATTCTATGCGAGGCTCTCCTCTCAATTATCAAGAGATCGCTGGAGTTGCGACAGCAGCAGCAGCAGCAGGAGAAGCGAACGCGAGAGAAGATGACAGGAACGGGAAGAAGACGCAATGTCCACATGGAGTGTGGCGTTTTTCATTGATGATGTAAAATCGAAGTTGAAAAAATCATGTTTAGACGGGATAGTACTTGCGCATGTTTCGATAAAAATAGTCATTGGGTTTTGCGAGGGACGATTAAAGTGATTGCGACACTTACCGAAGGCTGCTGTGGTGTAGCAGGACGCAATATGTCAGCTGACTTGACGTGTGGCTGATCGTAATTCCACGGCAATATCCCACATAATTCCCAACAGGAGGTCGGCTGTTCTTTTCAAACGTGAGCTCCCCAAATGCAAAGTCTTTGCCAGTACACTGTTTTTTTTCACAGGGCACAGAGGTAGTGCATGGGCTAACTTAAAAAATCAACTTAAAACACCCCGACTCTTCTACGTTACCGAACAGGAACCACTGAATACCAATACCAACTAATATGCCGATGACTTGTGTAAAGTGTTAGTTCTTGTCCCCACTTTTTTTCGTTACGTCGTTGCTAACCAGAGAACTGCGCACGCGCAACTGCAAATTGCAGGGTAATGCCGTTTGGTGGCAGTACGTACGCGATAAGAATCGCGATTTTCAAAATTAGAAATTTTATATATTCCAAGGAGAGACTTGAACATTACATGCATAAAGTGAATCCATTTAATAGAAAATGATAAGTTAGGGATAATATTTAGCTAGGTTTATTATTTGTGTTACTTTTGGATATTTTATAATAAATATCATCTACTATAAAGTTTTTCAAACTACTCATCCCTGAGTAGAGTGTGAATGGCCCTTGATGTTTATCATAACCTAAAATTGGGTTTTTGACGCAAAAGTCTTAAATTATATATATATAGTTAAAAAAATTGTTTATTTAATTTTCATAAACATAGTTAATTATTAAAAATGATGGCATTATCACGAGAACGACGTTCAAATGCTGGAAGTAAAATGGCAAAACTCCTCAATGAGGAGGAAGAAGATGATTTCTATAAAACGACTTACGGAGGTTTCGAGGAAACCGAACAAGACAATGATTATTTGTAAGAAATATTTATTCTATTGTTAAACTGAAATTCAAATCAAATTGTCCATTCGTATAAATTGAACAATTATTTTTAACCTACATCAACACTAAACTATATGCAACTAATTTGAAAATTGATTTGCTAGGGTCGAAGACGAAGGTGAGGACGAAGTAGATTCAGACTTCAGTATTGACGAAAATGATGAACCAGTGTCCGATCACGAGCAGGAAGATCCTAAAAGGAAACGGAGACTAGTGACAAAGGCTTATAAAGAACCTAAAAGTGTTTCTGCCCCCTCGCAATCAACTCCAAAGGAAAAGAAACCAAAGGCTCCGAAACAGGATCGAATATCCATCGACAGTACTGAGCGAAAGTCAATTCGTCGATCAACTTTAGCGAAGTCAGCAGCAACACAAAAACGTATACGCGAACGAAACGAGGATCAGAGAAAAAAAGTCAAAATTGTCAAACACGACGCATGGAAACCAACACAAGAGGAATTATTAGAAGAGGCCTCCATTACCGAAAAAGCAAATTTAAAATCCCTCGGTAAATATAAAGAATTTTCTATAAATTTATAAAAAAAAATTTCTTCCTTAAAAAAGTAATTTTACAAATTACAAATTGCATTTTTAGAAAAGTATCAAAAATTGGAGAATGAAAAGAAGAACACAAGGGCGGTGCGAAAGACAAATTTAACACCAATGATTCGTTATCAATCGTTCTCGATGCCAATAATTGTTCTCTCCGAAAGTGAGACAGTAGAGAAGGAGGACGAGAAAATAAATGTCGAGGGTGACGATGAGAAAGCATCAGAGGAAAAAGTTGTTGGCCGAACAAATGAAAAGGATTCAAATACAAAAGAAACATTGACAGTAAAAACTAATGGGTGTTATGAAAGAACTTTCATTACTTTTGAGAATGAGCAATTATTTAATGAGGCTTTTAAAAAAACTCCACCTCCAAGACCGACTTTAAAATCATTATGTGCAATCACTAGGTAATTTCCGTCACTAGTAATTTATTAACAATAAGTAATAAATTCAAAGAAGTATTAAAATGAAAAATATGTATATAATAAAATAAAAATAAATGATCAATTGATTTTCAGGTTACCGGCAAAATATATGGATCCAATGACAAATTTACCGTTTAGAAATGTACAGACATTCCGTTTATTGCGCGATGTTTATTATCAGCAATTGGAAGCGCGTTCGGATATCAGTGACTCCAATATAAATCCAAATTTATTGCGTTGGCTCGAATGGCGACAGAAGAATAATAACACCTCACAGAGAAATCTCATTCGTTTGGAGTCTGCATCGGCCCCAATTACGTCCTCATAGCTGATACTTTTTCTGAAGGTCCAGGATGATCTCTGAACATTATCCTTTTTTACCTGATTAATTCCATTGTTTTTTGTACATTAATCTTGTTAATATATAAATATTTCTTGTAAAATATTTTCACGAATAACTCGTTATTCATAGGTATCTGTACTGAAAGTGTCCAAAAAGTTCTTTTTAACGTATAGAAAATAATTAAATCTAAATTATGAGAATAAGTAAAATTTTATTTAAGATTATTGATATTTACACCTTTGTAGGTTAATTTTATTTAATAGACTAATAGGTGTTTTTAACGTAATAAATTGAAATTTTCCGAACTTTTTGGACTTGTAAATACAATTTATTAACAAACTATGAAAAATTAGAATAAAATTAAATTTATAAAAATTAAAAATTGAACAATTTCAATTTTAGAAAAGTTAAATTTCTTATTTTTCGACTTCTGATAAGCTGAATAAACTTCAGGAAAGTTAACTTCTTAGTTTTAAGAATAATTACATTAATCATTAAAGTATATAAAAATTATTTTGTATTGCCTATGTATTTAACAAATAAAAAAAGAAATTTCTATTAAAAATGTGTAAATTGAAATTTTAAACTTTCGAACATTGAAAATTTTATGAATATTTTTTTCATAAAATTCATTATAAATATTTATTATTAAATTAAATTCTTTAAAAACTGTGAAATTATAAAAAATGAATAATTAATTTAAATTAAAATATAAAAACGAGGAAAATTTTATAAATTCAAATTTATAGTAACGCTTGTAAATTTAATAATAATAATAGTCATAATAAAATTTCAATTAAAAATGGCGTAAAATTTAAAATTATTGCAAACAACTTTATAAAATATTTCAAAGTTGTTTAAAATACATAATTTGAAATAATTAATTACAAAAGAATATTAGAACATTCACAAATTTAAAATACTTTTATATTGAAAAGAAAAATATAAATTATATCACATTTAGTTAATTTGAGTACACAAAAACATTTTTTTTAGATTCTATTTTATGTTGAATTAAAATTATTCAGAGTTTCAACTATTTCATATAAAAAAAATCAAAGGATTACAAAGGAAAAAGAAACCAATTAAAATTTTGTTGCATTCTTTAATATCGGTGAAATCACTTTTTACTTAGGAATTAAGTTAAAAATTACTAAAAAGAAAAAAAACCAAAATACATTTTTTTACCGTTATAAGCCTCCGAGTCAGTGTTCTTTGACATAAAAAAAAATTTTTTTAAAGACAAACGCTAAGAGAGATAGAGAGACTCGAAAAATGGCGTGATTCATTCATTCTTGGCCTTTTTCTCGTACAATTTCTTCTTTTTTTTTATCTAAACGAAAGCAAAATTTTTAAAAGTTTCGTTTAGAGAAAAAAGAGAATGAAAAAAAACGAGAAAAACAAGTCATGTAAAACTTCGGCGAATAACAATGATAGAAAAATTTCGCAAGGGTGTGTGAATTCCACTCTTGATTTTCTTTCTTTTTTATCATCAACAGTGTATTTTTTTTATTTATAATAATAATAATAATTTGTCATCATTCCTTCAAATTAAAAGCATAATATTAGTTTATGCCCTCTCGTTCGCCTGGTTTAGTGCACAAAAGCGTAAAACACCTCAATTCACAAATTCGTTCCTAAATTCGCGTTCTTGAAACATCCTTTCCTTATTACATATTTGCTTTTTTTCTTTTTATTATAATTGCGGTACGACTGAGGTGTCCTGTTTGTCGCTTATGATCAAACAGTTCACATCAACACTGCTCGCAGAGATTATTTACTTTTTAATTTAAATGTTTTTTTCCATTTCTTTTTTTTTCATTTTATAATATTTATTTCCTTACAAATAAGGGCATTCAGAACAGCGTTTTGAATCGAATTAAACATCGTTATTCGATTCTTCGGATATTTTACTTTTTCGTTAAAACATTATCTTAAAATTGAGTAACCTTCCCAAGCGTTTATTTATCTTCATATCATTACTTTCTTTATATAATATCAATTTTCATACTTTCTTGTTTCTTTTTTCCTTTTATTTATTTTTTTTTCTTCTTGGGAAGTCTAAATAATATTTTTTCTTCCAAAGTCAAAAAGAATACAATTTTATAATTTTTTATAAGAAAAAATATTCTTTTGTAATTATTTTTAGAGAAAAGAAAAAATTTTTTCATAGGAAAAGTTTCTTTTTATAAGAAAAAAATTAATTTTCTTTCAAAAAAATTTCTCTTTCTTGTAAAATAAAAATAAATTGTCGTCTCTACTTTGCCGAATAGTGACATTCTACTCGATTCTTTAACCATTCATACTCCTAATTACAAAGAAGCGGCGATACAACATTTAATTATAGTAACAAATTATCCGTGTGTGTATTTGTGTGTGTACTTGACCAAATATGCATTTCGTACATGATTACACATAAATATGTAGATTTTTTAGTTTTTGTTTTGCTTTAATGGAGAGGAGGGAGGGCAGGGAGGAAATAGAGGAAGAATTAAAATATAAGATGTCATGTATATATTTGTGTATAAGTGTTTCGATGAGCGATCAAGGATTTTTCGACGATCGCTTAAAGTTCACATTATGCGAAAGTATTTTTCTTTCTTTCTATTTACTGTGATTTTCATTTAGCAGTCTGCGGCTCCCCCTCACATCGATGGGGTTTTTTTTTTTTTTTTCATTTATTAATAAGAAACCCCCTAGTGTACGAGATTATAGGCCCCGTACCCATAGTCTTAGTTCTCGTGCGATCACGCACCTGCTATATTTATCGCCGGTCACCACTTCCCTCCTCCCTCCCTCAGTGTAACTGCTTCTGCAAAAACAATTGTCATTCGAACTTCCCAAATAAAATGTAAACATTTTTCTTCCTTTTTGCCTCTTTCTTGTACCTTATATATCCTTTAACTCTTCTAGAAAGAATCGATAGAAACCGACTAGTTTCTTTTTTTTCTATTAATCATAACTTTGAGATAGCCAAGAAATTCATTTTATTTTATATTTTCCATCCTAATTACGCACATTTAATTAAACTTAGCAATTAATCACTTAATTTAAATCTAGATTAAAACAATTTTTATTCGAGTCAGATCTATCGATTCATATTTAAATCCTCATTTCTTGGCGCGATCTCATTAAATAATAGTAATAATAATAATAATAATAATAATAATAATAATAATAATAATAATAATAATAATAATAATAATAATAATAATAATAATAATATGAATCAATAATTATAATAATGAGAATTAATAATAATTGATAAAAAATAATAATCTATATATGTAAAAAATAGTATAATACATGATTATTTTTTTTTGATTTGTAAAAACATGCTGGGCTTTCAGTTTGCGAACACACTTACATGTTAAAGTGTGAGGAGAGTCACTGGCAGCATTGTTTGCGCATTCCGTCTGAACTCATTGTCGGTTTTACGTCGATTGGTTCTACATTCTGTGGTCGGATAGTGTCACCTTCAGGAGGATCCCTTATCTGCTTTTGCGAGACGATTCTATAAATTTCTGTAAACAATATATAAAATCAAAAATCCAATAAAAACATGAATAAGTATTTTTAAAAAAGATAAAAAGGGACTCATTAAGAATTTTTTAATTTTTTATTTTTGTAATAGGGATTTTTACCGGTTAAAATATTTTGAAAAGCCGTCTCGACATTGGTTGAGTCTAAGGCAGAGGTCTCGATGAATGAGAGGCCATTTCTTTCGGCAAATGCTTTGGCTTCGTCAGTGGGCACAGCTCGCAAATGCCTCAGGTCAGACTTATTTCCGACCAACATTATGACAATATTCTGATCGGCATGATCTCGCAATTCTCGCAACCATCGTTCAACATTTTCATACGTCAAGTGCTTCGCTATGTCATAAACAAGTAATGCTCCCACTGCGCCTCGATAGTATCTGTAAAAAACAATGAAATTTACTTGGAAAAAAAGTATTTTAAAATAAAATTAAATATTTTCTTTTCTTAGATGACTTACGCGGACGTGATAGCACGATAACGTTCTTGTCCAGCCGTGTCCCATATTTGGGCCTTGATCGTTTTCCCATCGACTTGTATGCTACGAGTCGCGAATTCAACTCCAATCGTCGACTTTGACTCGAGATTGAATTCATTGCGTGTGAATCGTGACAGGAGATTACTTTTACCAACTCCCGAGTCTCCAATGAGAACCACTGAAATGACAAAAGCAAAAGTCTCAGATTTCGATGACATGTGAATGAATGTATTACACATTTGTGAATCATGGATTACGAATTGCCAAGAGCAACAAAGAACAAACACGTGCTTGTGTCACAAGTTCAATTGGATGGGCATTGATCATTTAAATAAGATAACGGTAGATAACAAGAAATTTATAAAGAGATCTTTTTCTTTTCAAATTGCTCCACTTTTTCCTTTTTCACATTTTTCTTTCAATTCAATAAAGAACACTAATAATAACAATAATAATAATAATAATAACAACAACAATAATAATGTTTTTTTATTGTTTCATATTTTAGATTAATTAAAAAAGTATTTTTCAAATATTTTGAAACAAAAAAGGGAAAATAATAATAAATTTTTTAAGTAAACAAAAAAGACAAATTTATTCAACAGATAAATTCACTCCCTTGTCATTTCTTCTAATTATCATATTCACTTTTCTCCTTAATCTCCATTTATTTTCTCCTTTTTTGCTCTTATCGTTAGTTTATTTGAAAAGTCATCAATTTGTTTGACGTTCTTTAATTTTAAACTCATCTGCGATCATTAGATTTAAATTTTCCAATTGGCATTTATTCTTCAAATTTATGAATATAATTTACTATTTTTTTAATTTATATTTTCATTGCTTGCCTCTTATTAAATTATCATTAATTATATTATTGTTTTTAAACAAATTTGAAAATATTTTCTCCAATTTTCGAGTAATTTCAAAATACAAAAAAACATTCGAAACGAAAAATTTGACTATAGAATTTGTAAAAAGTATTTTATAAATATTGCTTTCTAATTTATGCACAAGGTCGAGTGTGACAAAAGAGAGAAAGAATCAATTATGAGTTAAAAAAAAGGAAATAAATATCGAATTATCTTTAGCTTATATCTTCAATTACAAAATTAAAACTCAATGACACAATAAAATCATTCAATTTAAAAATAGATGTCAATTCTTGAAGAAATGTAAATTGAACTGAAATTAAATAATATTTTATGGGTAAATTAATATAAACTCTTTTGTTACATGGAGCACAGAGGAAAAATAAAACCGCGAAGAAGAATTTCTTTGAAAGTGATTACAATCGTAATTTAATAATTATTATTTAAGAGATAATAGAGACAACTTATTTTGTTTTCACAATCAGATTTTTTTATCCATCAACGTCACTCAGTGTTACACGTGTCACACAATATACCTTTTAAGTTTGACAGAAGAGGTCGAGCTCGTAATTTCGAAATTTCCTGTCAAAAAAAGAAGGATGAGAACGATTCGCGAAACAGAGTTTTCAGTAATGAACTGATGACATCATCAGAGATTTTAAGACAATTCATTAGTCTCGGAATTTTACAATGTGAATGTCATGAAAAATACAAATGTCAATGACAGGAGCATTTCTTTCCATTTTGAATTAGACGTCGAAGAGGATTTCCTTTATGATTGAGACATCAACAAGCGACTAGACTTGAATCTTAATTATTTACTTGCCGATTGGTTTAATGCTCGCAATTATTACTTGAATGTGACTGTCGATTGCCACAATCTGCGCTTCCATGTCGACGATCTTCGTCAACGACCCGACGACGGGTAACATTTTTTTTTGTCATGGAAAAAAATGGCCGAATATGAAAAAGAGGGGTTAGGGGTGACATTACATTAATTTCTTACCTTTAAATAAATAATCGTATTCGTCGTCTCGAGTGCCCATTTCGTCAACAGCAAACGACTCGTTGGATATGAACGGTCTTGATAGAATATATTTCGAGATCCGTATTCTGTATTTATATACAAAAAAAAGCACAGGAGCCGAGAAAAGGCTCCTCTATTTTTAAAATTCACTTCCGTTCACGATCTTGAGATATCAATTCACCGTGGATGACGCGAGAATTGAATAAAAATTTATATTATCGCGACTCCACAAGGGTACGGATAAATTATTTTCTTTCTTTCAATTTAACTGTACAATATGGCCTCCTTTCCTTTATACGCCCCTCCAAACAGATGGTCCTGTCATGCGCACTTTCCATCAGCTGCGGGATGTCAAATTTCCTGCTAGAGGCGCAATTATCGCGTTAAAGTATGTTCATAACCACTTACCAGGGTTGGGTTGAGTGAATAATCTTTTTATGTATTTTCGCCATCTTAAAATGTGAGACAAGCTTAACCGTAATGTGTTTTGACTATGTGGACGGAACCGAGGGGAGGGCAATTGTTAAAAATTTTGGAAAAAAGAGGAGTTGTTCTGTGATTTACACGTTTTGTTTTTTCAAGGACTCTGGTGAAATAACCTTAATTTTTGGTGATTTTGAGAATATTACCAAAATTTCTCCAATAAACTTATGATATTAAAAACTGAATGTAACCTCACTCTGTGAATTTTATCTCATGACAATCAAATATCTCTCATTTATTCACCAATTTTTGATTAAAATTCTCTTTAAATATTCAAAATTCATCGCCCTTTAATATTCATCTCAAAATCATTCTAAAAATCTGCAACAGTTGGTAACATAAGCTTTAAAATTCTCGTAAATTTCCTGTGTGTCACTGTAGTTTTCTCGCCCGGTATGCAAGGGATCTTTCTGCTTTTCTTATGAGTCCCTTGAGAAAAATTTTTGTGTGCGCGAATTCTTCTCGAGCGTAATTGTAGTGTATTGTTGGTATTTTGTTTGGTCGCGTGTGTGCGTGCATGCACGGCACGTCTGTACAGGGCGTGACTTTCCGGTGCGTTTTACGTGCACGACGGGAAATCAGGCGTGCGACTCGGAAGTGAATATGATCTCGGGCTTGAATTGAATTCAGAAATTGGTGAAAAACGTCGCTCAAAGAGAGCTGACTGGTGCCTCACAAGAAGATAAGGAGGAAGAAGGAGCAGCGCGCATGCTTCCCTGGACGAGAATCTCGCCATTTTGGAGGTGAATATTTATTATTTCTCGGAGAGTTTTCCGGGCGACACAGTGCCCCCAAATACGGGGGGATGCCCGATAACGTTACGAGACGACGGCTCGGGAGACAAGAAATCAGTCGATGTCGTTAAATTGCTGTCGTCTGTTTGTGGTGAGCGACCCAACCCTCCTTACTAGACGGTCGGAGACCCGCGATCTCACAAGCATTTAACGTGCCTCGAAAAATCAGATTTTCCTTTCGCTCCATCGTCAAAAATACTTGCAACAGTCGTTTGCGCGATCCCGTTTTTGTGACAAGAGAAACCCTCTTGACAACATCCAACTTTCCCTTGATGCGCTCTCGTCTCGTTTCATTACTCGTATCCGCGAGTTGTCACAATTCTCCTGACAAGAAAATCCGCACGTTGCGGCTCACAAAAGTGTAAAGCAAAAGCAGCCAAGCCTATAGTAACTCCAAGGTATGTGTCACATTCGTACAAATGACGTGAGCAGTGCGTGACAACAACGCGAACAAAACGATCCCAGTATCTATCAGTGCAACTAGGAGGCTGGAAAATCTATTTTTCCATTTACTCCCAACAGTCATTCGCTCCTTTAACTCCAACCACTCACTTTATCCGATATCAGACTCTTTTTTTCTATTTCATTTCACTTTTTTCTTCCGTTTTTCATACTTTTTCCTTTTCAGTTTTTCCTTATTCTTTTTTTGCATTCTCTTCTTGACAATTTTCTCTTTGTTTTTCTTTTTTGTTCATCCCTTTTTGACTTAAACCCCCCCCCCCCCCCCCCCTTCAGAAAACGATTGAGTGCTAAAAGACAGGGGGTTGAATTACCGTAAAAAAGTGACTGTTTTTTTTCTTTTTTCTATTGTTGCCGAGGAGACTAAGTGTAATTTACAGAGACAGAGTGAGAGAGTGGGGGTGAAGGGATTAGCTTTTTGTTGTGTTTAGCCTCTTGACAAAAAAAAAAAAAAAATAAGGAATTTAAATAACAACTTCTTTTGACGAAATTTAACACTGGAAAGTGATTCAGTAATAAAAACTGTCGAGATTTAATTAGTGTGATCTTGGTGGAATTACGTACGATACAATGGAATTTCTATTAAATTTTTTTTAGATTTGGGTGAAAAAAAAGAAATTATGAGAACGCTGAAATCAGGAGCTTTAGATTTCGCATGAATAAGGTTTCCTGTTTACACTTATTTAGACTAAATGAGATATCCAACAAAGCTATATGAGTAAATAGTTTTAGTGTTCTTTTATAGGTTTTCTACACTTGCTTCGATTTTTTACGTAAATATTTTTAAATCGATAAAAATCCTTTTTTTCAAAAATAAAAATTCTAATTACTTAATTGATTATATTAATTAATTGTACTAATTATTATTTATTAATTAACTAATTTACAGTTGTACAAATTATAATGTATAATTTCACATAACACTCTTTTTTTCTTTGACCCATTCATTTTTATGTATAATAATAATAATATACCCGAATTCTACAAATGAAAGTTGAAATAAAGTTATTTTTTTAAACAAGACGTTTAATAAAAAGTAAGGTTAATGGAAAGTTAGTTAAATTAGAATACATATAAATATAAAAGTAATAATTTTTATTCTTTCATTACATTCATAATAATAATAATAAATAAGTGTTTTATACTATCCTTAATTTCTAATTATCGATTAAGGAAATTGACAATAATTTGAGAATTGCAAGAAAGAAAAATTGTTTTTTTGTTCTCAGCAAGTAAGAGTAATGATTGTAAGGATGGACTGACAGATGCTGAAGAATCAGCGGTGAGGCCGAAGGAGGAGGAATCGGGGGAAGGGCGAGAGAGAGAGAGAGAGTGAGGAAGGGTGGTGCGAAGTGTGAACCAGAGCCTCCAGCCGAGACGAACGGCAAAATCGCATTTACTATGAGGCCTGGCAGTTTAAAGGATCCTGAGATCGCTCAACTCTTTGAAAAAAATGATCCGGAAAAGATATTTGAGGATTTAAGGGAAATCGGCCACGGCAGCTTCGGCGCCGTTTACTATGCTCGATGTCTCCTCACCAAAGAGATTGTCGCTATCAAAAAGATGTCTTATCTGGGGAAGCAGACGATGGAAAAGTGGCAGGATATCCTCAAGGAAATTCGCTTTCTCCGTCAACTCAATCATCCCAACACAATCGAGTACAAGGGCTGCTATCTCAGGGAACACACTGCCTGGGTATGAAATTTTTACCCCCTCCCACACTTTAACTAAAAATCAATATTTTCAATCCCAAGTATCGAAAAAATTAAACATTCTTTTTTCAATCACAGTTGGTGATGGAATATTGTCTGGGGTCAGCGTCAGACATAATCGAAGTCCATAAAAGGCCTCTGAAGGAAGATGAAATCGCAGCAATTTGCGAGGGTGTGTTGCGCGGTTTGCACTACCTTCATTCCCTAGGCAGAATTCATCGTGACGTTAAGGCGGGAAATATTCTCCTCACCGAGAATGGAACCGTCAAATTGGCGGATTTCGGCTCTGCCAGTATCAAGTGTCCAGCCAACAGTTTCGTGGGAACTCCATATTGGATGGCACCCGAAGTCATTTTAGCAATGGACGAGGGCCAGTACGACGGGAAGGTAGACGTCTGGTCTCTCGGAATTACCTGCATTGAATTAGGTACCAGGAGGCGAACTTTTTCTCTTTTTTTAAATCGCCACCAAAAGTTTCATTGAAAAATGAGGAATTTATTTTGAAAATTTATTCTTACAGCCGAAAGGAAGCCTCCCTACTTTAATATGAACGCCATGAGTGCTTTGTATCACATTGCGCAGAACGATACACCAACTCTTAATTCTCCCGACTGGACGGACGTTTTTCGTCATTTCGTCGAAGTCTGTCTGACAAAAAGTCCCAGTGAAAGGCCAAGTTCCGGCAAATTATTATCGGTACAAAATTATTTTTTCCCCTCTACTGTTAGTTAATTATTTTCATACATGGAATTAAATCCCTATTCTATTTGATAGCATCAATTAATAACAAGAACACGTTCACCGCAAGTCTTGATAGATCTGATTCAAAGAACCAAGGCCGCCGTTCGAGAACTGGACAATTTGAATTATCGGAAAATGAAGAAGATCCTGATGATCGATTCCTGTGAGACGGAGAGCACTGTCGGCGATCCGGATGGTAAGAAGAAAAGGTTTTTTGTTAATTTCAAACGTAATGCGATCCGGAGATTTAAAAAAAACGATTCTATCGTAATGGGGAAAAAAGTTTGTTTTTTTCTAATTTCTAAGTTGAAAATAAGTCGTTTATTTATTGTACTTGACAGACACTCCTGATGAACAAACAGGTGGCGATAGTAGTAAGAGCAACTCCATCACCTCGGAACATTCGATTCACTCTATGGGCGTCTCGGCGAGTTCGCAAAGTTCCTCGACGAATAGTCTGCCACTGCCGAATGCCGATTCTAATGATTATTCGACCGGTTCCGTGCGAAATCGTCACAACATCTCGGCCGGCGTCACTGCCAATCTTTTGGAACACGGTGCGAATAATTTCGCGACTATTAGAACAACATCGATCGTCACCAAGCAACAGAAGGAACACATGCAGGAGGAGATGCACGAGCAAATGAGCGGATACAAGAGAATGAGACGAGAGCACCAGGGAGCATTGGTAATTTTTTACCAATATAAATTTAACTTAAAAAAACAGTAAAGTTTCAAAATTTTTTTAAATTATCTAATGGTTTCACAATTTCAGTTTATTGAAACATCGAATAGTATTTTCAAGACTAGAAATTCTATATTAATAATTGAATTAGTCCCATAATTAGTTGTACTCAATGGAAAAAAAAACAAAAAGTGATTTCGTAAGCAGTGGAAAAACTTATTCTTGATAACAATAGTGGACAAACTAATGATCCGTGAATACTCGGTGTATTTAAGGCCATGCGTAAATTACTGTAGTCATGGTCAAAGAAATTATACTCAATATCTAATCTAGCTGTACAACGCAGAAATGTATTCTAAATTCATTTAAATCTTATGCCAAGTATCTGGCAATTTGAACCAAAAGAAATGTTGAGAAAGAGTCTGAAATTAAATTAAATTCAAAAAATATTTTGTTTTAAACTTGTGTCAAGTTTTGTTATTTTTATTTGTCGATAATTAATTCTCGAAATGAGTCTTTAAAAATTTTTCTATAAATTGCAGGTCAAACTCGAGGAGCGTTGCAAATTGGAAATGGAGTCTCATAAACAATTGCTGGACAATGAGTACGATACATTGTTGCAGCAATTTAGCAAAGAATTGGAGAAATTACAGCTCAGGCATTTAAAGGAGTTGGAGCGGAAATTTAAACACAATCAAAATGCGGAAAAGAAGCTTCACAAAGAAATATCCAGTAGACAGGAGGCCGATCGTAAGGCACTCGAGGCTCAACAAAAACGAGAATATAAAGTACGTTTCGTTCTTACTTTGGCTAAAAAAAAGATTGTATTCAACAAATTTTTTTAACGCATGACTTGACGATATTTTTTTTTGTTTAGGCGTACAAAGAGAGGTGGAAGAAGGAACTCTCGCAAGACGAGATGACGCCGAAACGTCAACGGGACGCGACTCTTCAGAGTCAGAAAGAAAATTTGAAGCAAATGGAGGCTCAGGAGGAGCAACGACTCGCTAGAGGACAACGGGAATACCTCGACCTCGAAATCAGGAAATTCCGCAGAAAAAAATTACTCAACTTTCATACTCTCGAGCAGGAGCTTCTTCGTGAAGTAAGAAAAATTAATTTTTCAATGAAAACAAAATCTAAATTTACGCAATTTCACAAATTTTCTCAAATTAATCAAATAATTCACTATTTGGTGAATTAATTAAATTAAATCGAATAATTACAATTTTAAGAGAAATATGTTGGGATTGTAATATTTATTAAAAGAGAATATTTGTATTAATTTTGATGTTGGGGAGCAGGAACTGAACAAAAGACAGCAGCAACTGGAGCAAGCGCACGCAATGTTGCTGCGACATCACGAGAAGACCCAGGAATTAGAGTATAGACAGCAGAGAGCGGTTCACGCCCTCCGAGAAGAACAAGTTCAACGTCAGCACAGCACTGAGTTGTGTAATCAGCAGGATTACATGAATCGAGCTGAGCGGGACTTACGCAAGAAGCATGCTCTCGAATTAAAGCAGCAGCCTAAAAGTCTCAAGGTAAATTTATCAACAACAGAAAAAATAATAATAATAATAATAATTTATCATACAAATTCTTTCATTTGACGAAAAATTACAATTTATCCTTTAGCAAAAGGAAATGCAGATTCGTAAGCAGTTTAGAGAGACGTGTAAAATACAGACGCGTCAATATAAGGCGCTGAAAGCTCAAATTTTACAAGCCACTGCGAAGGATGAACAAAAAACCGTGATAAAGAAATTAAAAGAGGAACAGAGGCGGAAACTCGCACTTTTGGGCGAGCAATATGATCAGAGTATTGCTGAAATGCTACAGAAGCAGAGTATCCGTTTGGATGAATCGCAAGAGGTTGAGTGTCATCATCTCAAGGTATGGACACGTTCAATTTTTTTCACTGGGAACAAAATGGTTGATAAGTTCTGACTTCAAAGAATATTTATCGAAATATTTTAATATATATAAAAATATTAATATTAATATTAATATTAATCTTATAAAAATATTAATAATCGTAATGATTAATTTTATGGATGTTGATTTATATTTTCTCTGTATTTTCCTCAGGAGAGACTCAACTACGAGCTAGAGATTCTGATGGCGTATCAATCGAAGAACAAAATGCAAGCGGAGGCGCAACGCAATCGCGAACGACGCGAATTAGAGGAACGCGTCTCAGTGAGACGGGCGCTACTCGAGCAAAAAATGGAAGCCGAGACACAAGAATTCCTTCAGGAGCGAAGTCAACGAATACGTCTCCTGCACGAGAGACAGGAACGTGAACTGCAGGAATTCGATATTGAAAGCGCAAGAATTGGTTTCAGCGCACTCGCAATAGCCGAAGCATCAAAAGAATCTTATCCAGATGACGATAGTCTCCGAGGTTCAATATTGAGTCTGGCTCACAGTAATAGCTCCACATCTTTCCCCCCTAATAGTTTATAATCTTAAAAAACAAAAAAAACAAAACAAAACAACAAAAATATATCATTCATCATTCGTGTTATAAAACTCTATGTCTGCCTGTAATCTGTGAAAAAAATGAAAAAATAACAAAAAAATTAAATAATAATAATAAATAATTAAGTAATAATTAATTAATAATTTAGTCCGTCGATTCATCCAGAACTGAATGAAATAATAGTAGTTACTTCGCGCGATTTTTAATCTCTATTTTGTATATAAATAGATATACAAGAAAAAAAAAGAAAACGATGACTGAAGGGTTCGAAAATATATCCTATGGTAGATTTGTAATTTTATACTTTTGAACCCCTGTCTTATCGATGAGTTTTTTTTTCTTCATTTGGTCAACGGACTTTGAGGCACAGACTTGCGCTTAGGACTCAAATCGAAGAACTTCGAGAATGCGTATTGGATAAGAATGAGAGATTTGTCTTTTTTTATTATTTTTTATTACTACTATTACTATAATTATTTTATCAAATTGATGCTCTCTATTTAAGATAGTTTATAAGTTGCTACATTTCCTGCGAAAAACTTTTAATGCTGTTAGAAAAAATCTCAAGATGAATTTAATTTTACCAACAAATAGAAACGATTTTTATTTTTTATGTAAATTTTTTTCTTTAGGTAATTAAAGATCTTTATTTAACTCGAAAAAGTAAATTATCGAATTAAAATTTTCCATTTAAAAAATAATCAGACGCAGAGTCTTGATACCTATTTTCATGTTTTTAAAATAATTATATTTTATATAAACAAATTTTAAAAAAACTTAATGATCGGTTAGAAAAAATTAAAAAATAATTTAGCTTAATTTTTTTTAGGAAAATTTAAAATATTTTAATATATGTATGTTTTAAAAAATTATTTTTAATTGTAAATAAATTGTATTTGGTATTATAACTGTAAGTAAAAATTGAAATTATCGTCTTGAAACATTTTCAAACTACCAATAAAAACATTTAGCAGGAAATGTGGAAAATGGTAAAAAAAAATTTTGTTTAAAAGTCAACATATTCGATCAAAATCTCTTGCGATATTGTTTGACTTTATATAGAGTTATTATTTTCTGATTCTCAGAAAATTTAGTGGAAGAATATTTTCCAAAGTAAAATATTGTCAACTAGAAGTATTAGAAAAGTTTTTTTCTCTTTTTTATTGTCACAAAAATAAAATGAGATCGACGAAAAATTATCATCAGTATTTTTTTGCTGACAAATATTTTTTAATCGAATCTGTGATCAAATGAAAAATTTTTATTATAAAGAAATGGATTTAGATTAAAGAAAAATATTTCCAATACAACAAAAATTGTAAGTGATTTGAATTTTTTTGTCATTCTTTTTTAAATTCGATTATTGTTATTAAAATTAAAAAGTTGATAGTTTGAGATTTTAAATGAAAATATAATTTAATTTCGAGTTGTAAAATTTACGATTCAAAATATTTTTTTCGAAAAATTTCCTACGTTTTTATCCAGTACACATTTATTGTTGCTTTTCCTTTCCTCGATTTTTTACAAATTTGTTACGTAAATTATATCTTATTGACAGTAATTAGTGTCACATGTTTGAATGTAAGAGAATCGCAGCGGCAGAGAAAATATTTAGAAAAAAAAACTCAGAAATAAATGGTCACAAATAGAATCGACATTTTTAGAAAAAATTTTTTTAAAAAAAGTCCTTCAAGAAACTGATGCGATCTTCTAATTTTCACGATGAAGCAATGTACATAAAATGAAAGAAAGAAAGAGCGAACGAGAGAGAGAGAGAATAGATTATGTTGAAAAGTGTTTTTCGAAAGTTTGTTAATAAAATCTGCTTGTTTTCCTCGAGATTTAATGTAAAATGTGGGCTCACTAGACAAAAAAAAAGTTGCATTTTAAAAATATTTAATTAGAGTAAATAAAAAAAATGAATTTAATTAAATTTATGCCAATAATCGACAAAAGTGTTTGATTAAATTTATCCAAAAAAGAAATTTAATTAAATTCATAACCAAATTGAATTTAATTAAATTTGCAACAAAAAAATGGATTTTTACTAAATTCAGAAAATTAGTTACATATCTAAGAAAGAAATTTAGTAACAATAAAAAAATTGTAATTACTTTTGAATAGAAAGAATTTCATTTTGATGTAAAAAAATAAGTAATACTGAAAAATATGTTTAGTAAAAATGGTAAAAGAACCTCTCATTAAATATTTAAATACTTTCGAAGAAAGAACTTAACATAAAAAACTGTTTTATAAACAATTTAATTTATTACATGCAAAAAAATTGATTTAAAATTACACAAAATATAATCTTAATAATTTTGAATGTATTAAAAAATTACATAAAAAAATTTAATTATAGAAAAAAGATTAATGTTATCAAAATTCTCAGCCCGCCGAATTACGTTTCTTGCGTTAAAAAAAAGAACTGTGTGTCTAATATTTCTTTCTACTGGGTGCGAATGAATGAATTTGGAACAATTTCGACTATATTGACAGTAGATGATTATTCTTTAATTTTCCTCTCAAAAAATTTGTAAATATTTGTTCATTGTGTTCTCAGATTCTTAAATTGCGAAAATCTTATGAATATTAAAAAAAAAGAAAGAAAGAAAACTGAAAAGTTGGCTAGAACTTTGCAGACCAAACTGGTCGATATTCTCCAAAGTTTAGAGCCGAACTCTGAATCGAGTTTTTTTTAATTAATCCCAACGACTCGGTGTAAATGTAACTCGCAATGTAATTTGTTTTTTATTTTTAACTAGCGCTAATTGTTTGTAGCAGACAAAATTGTAGAGAATTTTTCTTTTTTTTTTAGAACTCTTGACTCTCGAGAAGTAGGGTATTCTTTATTTTTTCTTCATTGTGTTGGAAAAAACTCAAAAACCAGAGTCACTTCAGCATTGCGATTGCGGAAAATCGAAGCCAAAGATATTATTGAAGAAAAGTGGAAGAAATTTGAAAATGTTGATTTAAAAAAAGTAGACAAAAATTGGTGATATTTGGGAAGGAAAAAAACCGATAAAAAGAAAATAAATGAAAAATTATAGATAAAAAAAAATTGATAAACTGAAGAAAAAATTAATTTGCATGGAAGAAAAAAAATAAAGAAATTTTTTTTAAGATTACAACGAAAGAAAATTAGTGTTTCTTTTATATTATTACAAGTGTTCCACTTATTTTTCTGTCAAAAAGAGTCAAGAGTAATTTTTTTTAATATTATATATTTAAAAAATGGAAAAAAATACATCAACTCAATTATTAACAAAAAAGTAAATAGGAATATACGACTATAGATAAATATTCTCTATTATGATAAAGATATATATAAAATTATATATATTATACATCAAATTAAACTAAAGAAAACAAAAATAAAAAAAAACAAAGAAACCCGCGATACATTTGTAGCAAAAAAGTAACAAAGCGCAACACACGTATCGAAAAAAAACCAGACTCCTAATCAGTCTTAATAATTATGATGATAATTAATGGTAATTAATTATTTTTACCTTTAAGTTTAGGTAGAGCATAAATACATTTTTTAACTAAAAATGAAACAAAACTGATGGCTGGGGATGAGCAAATTTTGCTGACGTTGCATCTCGAAACGAGCAGAACTGTTTAAAAAAAAAGAAAAAAAACCTCTATGCTAATTAGATAATAAAAATTGAAATTATAACAAATTTTTTCATTCCAGTTTCCCTTTTTCATTGACAGAAAAGAATCGAAAAATTAAAAAAATAAAAACTAACTAAAAATTAGTGTCGAAAAAAATATTCCTCAAAAATAAAAATTGTAATTTAAAAAAGAAAACTACAAAACATTTTTGTAGTTTATATTATTAAGTAAATGAAACAATTTTTTAAACTATAATTTACAGTTGAAAGTATGAATTAAAAGAAAATAAATATTAGAAATATTTGAATAACAGTAGAAAAATTTAAATATCAACAATTGTAAGAGAAGTTTATTAAATCCCATTTTCTCATTTCTTATCTTTTGCAGACGGCTAAATAGAACCTAAAATAAAAATTACCCTTAAAAAAAATAGTTAAGAGTAATTTTTCGTATATGTATTACATAGAAATTCAATTTACATCATTGTCATTCAATTCAGATTTGTTTGTAACTTTTTTTAAACTGAATTCTTATTAATTAAAACAAGCCCTAAGTTTGATTTTTTTATACAATATTACAGAAATTCAATTAATGTAATATAAAAATGCAAAAACATTAGTTTACTTTGTTGGAGAAAATGAAGTCGGATTTAAAATTCGACAATGCATTTCTCGAATTAATGGGACAGTATATGCAACACACTCGTCCCATCCTGGAGAACGCCACGCGCTCTCTCGTGTCTCTTTTCGCGACTGCAAATCCTTGTAACCTAAAATTTTACACTATTGATTATCGCGGCAATCTTTTTTCTTGTGATAAATAATAATTTAAGTTTATTTCAACTAAATTAGAGAAATATTTTTTAATTCTTGAACAATAGTTCAAGAATTGTTAGAATGGTGGCCACAGTTAAATTTACCGAATTTGTTAATTGCAAAGAGAAAAAAAGGTCAATTACGTGCAGGTGAAAAAACACACCCAGGGATTTGCAAACCTGAGAATCTTTCTCAGCACTGAAACTCTCACCTTCTAAACCTATAAAATCGAGAAAAATTCAAAAATGTGGCCACCTATTTAAAAGTTTTGTTTTCATCACATTAAATTTTTTTGCATATTGAAACATTTTTTTCGTTATTCAGAAAGAAATAACTAAAAGTAAAATTTAATATTGAAATTTTAAGAAAATTTCCACGTATTGGAGAGAAAAAATAAAAATGACTTACACCAAATATGATGGACATTGTAAAGTCGTCCGATTTGGGAGAAGAATCCAGCGAAAGCCTCGTCATTATTGCGTCTATGATTAATTGCTCTGGCCCAATTATTTCCCCATTCAATCATCGTCCCTGGTTTTAAACTATAACTTCGAATTTCATATTTATTGGATGGATCACGTTTGATTATTTGTGGCCAATAACTAAACGCTAGAAGATATTGTAAATGTCGTGACCTCAGGAAATTTCCACGTTCTTTCAATAATCGCTGATAGTCCTGAAAAAAAATGATAACAAATTATGTTTAATAATGCTATTAAATAGAATCTAATTGACAAATTTTTTTTATAAAATAGGACAATTTTTGTTTACAGCATCTTGAGAAAAGAAAAGTTGAGCACGATCAATACGTTCGAAACCGCCGGTGAATTGCCATAAGTGAAGAGCTTGATCAAGATCGCCGACTTCCACGGTCCATGAACCAACAAGTTCACAATTTAATTCCGATTTTTTCGAGTGAATAAGATTGACATTTTCCTGGCTGGAAATTCAAAATAAAACATATTTATAAAATTAAAATGATGATTAATAAAAATTATACGATTCCTTTTTATTATTGACCAATAATAAGCACTGCTTATAAAATTTTCGGAGCAAACAATTGGTTTTCAAAAATTGACTATCAGGGATCATTTCAAATTAAAACTTAATTTATTTCCCAAAAATAAAAACAATTTTGTTCAAGCAGTACAAATTATCGTAAAATAATAGTACAATAATTTTTAAATTTAAAATATAAATAAAAGTAAATACGTACTAGTTGGTAAGATACTTGTCAATGGAGTCAGGGCGGATGTTGTGCGTGTGAAGAGCGTAAATTACTTCTTTGTCGGAAAGCATCCGCGAATGTGATTCTTTGGTAGGCTCGATTTTTCTCACAAGAAGTTTGCGAAGCCATCCTTCGCTAATGTCCTGTTGTGCTGATGAACTTGTCACAAATCTGTATATTATAATAAAGCAGTCGACAATGAGCACGTTTCCAATTTGTAAACATGTCGCAACTTCAAGGCGTTAGGGGGGGGTGGGGAGTGTTGTTTTTTTTCTAATAATGTCACACGTATAAAAAAAACAGTGAGCAACAAATAATTTTACCTTGATTAAGAAAATAAATGACAAACTTCAAAATGCCTACCGAGAAATCCTCTGAATGGTAAAACTTCTTGTTTTCGAAAAACACTTGCTTCCCAATGCGGCGGCCATTCTTATTGGATCTCTATGAACTGACCTTCATTTCTCCTCGGCCAATCATTCATCGCCAGGCCAGCCAACTGTTAATACAATATCCGTTTGAAAATTTCCCGGGGAACTTAAACTCACACCAAAAAAAATTTATTTTGCAAAACTAAATTTTATTTATAATAAAATATTTCAATATTTGATTAATGAAAATTGTTTTATTTTTTTTCTCATTTGTACAAAATGTTTCTAAGATTGAATGTGTTTTTTTTTTTGGAATGACCGGAAATTGAAAACTTGAAAGTAGACAACTTCATGTGGATTGCCCTAGCATAATCATTGCCAATTCCAGTGTGTGCTGCAATTTGTTTTTGTTCGCCATAAATTAAGTCCGGAGTCGTTTTATACAAGTTCAAGAGAGGAATTTTTGTCCTGATAATTGATAGATAAAAGGATAGGATTGCGAAAAACGGTTCCAGTGAAGTGGTGGTGGTTTCTCTCATTTATAATTTTTTACAAGTCACTGTCCGGCGACTCCAAATCACACGCGTAAGTATTTTCATCCATATACCGGTTCTGATGTATAAAGAAATAATAAATATACATAAAGTATATATATTTTATGTATAAATAATTTAAATACTTAAATTAAATGTAAGTTAAAGAAAGAAATGTGTTTAAGTAAAAATAATATGCATTATAAGGTACAGAATTTATTACGGTATGTAATGAAATATATTGTAAAAAGAAAAACTGCGTAATTTTTTTGATCTTTAATTTTAGGTTGCAAGATGTCGCATCCCTTTAAACGAGAGCAAATAATGGAGCTCAAGTTCTTTACCGAGATGTGCATTAAGGATCCAGACGTTCTGAATCTTCCCGAACTTTCCTTTATGAAGGATTTTGTCAAACACTTTGGAGGCATAGTTCCAGAGACTAGAAACGAAAAGAAACCAGAGGAATTCAAAGCCAATGAACCGGAAATAAACTCCGAGCCCGAAAGTGAAGATAGTGATATCGAATTGGATATGACTGGAGTGATAGGTAATTTTTCCTTCAATTTTAAATCAATTTACTCGTTTTTTAAATTCAACTTATTAAAACTTTTATTTATCTATTTTTCTAATATTTTCTCCTACCCCCTGTAAAAATTGATCAGAACCGGACACGGACGCTCCACAAAAAATGGGCAATCTAACACTTGAACCGACAGAGGAGGAAATTTCCGAGTCGCAGACAAAGCGATCCGAGGCAGTTTCCGCGTACGCTGAGCAAGATTTTGAAAAGGCGATTCAACTTTACACAGAGGCAATTGTTTTAAATCCACAGGCGGCTCTGTTGTACGCGAAACGTGGACAAGTTTATTTGAATATGAAAAAACCAAACGCCTGCATACGAGATTGTAATCGTGCCCTGGAACTAAATCCTGACAGTGCAGCTGCTCACAAATTTCGCGGACGTGCCTCTCAACTTTTGGGCAAATGGGAAGACGCCGCTAACGATTTAAGATTCGCCTGTCAGCTCGATTTTGACGAACAAGCCGACGAATGGCTTCGAGAAGTTACTCCGAACGTAAGTTTTTTCTTTAAATCAATTTTACTTGATTTATTTTCAGCTTTTGGAAGATTCATTGTCAATTGAATTTTATTCACTTTTTCATCTGCTAATAATAACAGAAAAATATTCAACAAGGTCTAAAATTTTCGCGAAATTATATTTCCAATTTAAGATTTAAAAAGGATTGAGTGAAAAACGATTTTTTGCGGAAAATATAAGTTGAACTGTATTTTTGGGAAAGAGTATAGAGCAGCACACTTATTTTTAAAATTATGATTCCCTAAGAACAAACAATCACTAACATCGTAGAGGCAAACCTCGATTATCCTATAATTACAGTCCTTAAGTGATAAGTCTGCGTCCTTATGATGAACCATGATAGTCACAAAATCATAATTAAAGTACCACTTCAATCAACTATTCACCTGTACAATCAATTTCCATCTGTAATTCAAATCAATTACATATAGAAACTCAATTGAAATTCAATTTATAGGAATTTACTATAAACTACAACTATATGCAATTTAAAATTAAATTTCGTAATTTTTAATTAAATAGAATGAAAGAAAGTTATCTATTTTAATATAATTTAAAAGTAGATGTATAAATTAAAATTATGTTTACAAATTAGCCTATGACATTCAACCAGCGAACAATATCACGTTTCTAAAAAGAGTCGATATCTCAGTAATGAGCAGGTGCAAATTTCAAGTCGATATCTCAGTAATGAGCAGGTGCAAATTTCAAGTCGGAACTTGAAAGGTCTGTACAATAGAAACTTTTCTCTTCTTCGAGTTTGATTATTTGGAGGAATAAAAGCTTTTTTTCCATACATCACGCATATATCACTTTCACATCTCACACAATGGAAAAAAATATTTAAATTATTTACTCTAGATGAAATCATTCTGAAGAAACGACAAAAATACAGTAATATACTGTAATCACCTTGTCGCTGCTCTCTATTTGTTTTTTTGACAAAAATTCTTAACTTGTTTTCTTATTAGGAAAATATTTTTTAAATATTTAATGGGGATTCGTTTTAATTATTAGTTCCCCATTCAACTGAATTTTTAAAACATATTCTTTATGGATCATTTCTTTCATATTATCGAAATTGGTAATTTAGAATTTTTTTAAATAAGCGAGTTTTGAATCCCCATCGATTTTCAAAGGTTGAGAGACCTTTCGATCGGATTCTAATTCTCTGGCTGTTTTGAAATATGTAAAAATTCAGGAGTCTCGGTGAACGATTCAAGAGTTCAGCTGGTGGAATTGTCGGGCTCAACCACGTGAATAGCGGCATCGACGGCTTTCTTGTACTTTCCGACGAGTTCGGGAAGGTCGTAAGCAATCGCCACGTCGAGCCTGTTGATGGGGCAGCCTCGGAAGTATGTGCAAGTGGAGCTGAGAAGAGGAAAGTCGTAGAGAGCGTCCAGACGGAAAAAGTCTCGATAAACGTCGGGATCCGGAAGATCGTAGCGGGAAATATTTGTCAGAGTACTGAGGCCCTCGTAGATGTGATAATCCTGCGGATTCTCGATGATCTTGTCGCTAGTGTCCCTCTTGTTGCCGAAGAATGACTTGTGATTGTAATAGGTCGTCAGGTAGCAGTCCACCATCTTCGCGTGGTTGCGCACTCGCACCTGGTGAGAAAATAGCTTCATTAGAAATTTTTCTTCTTTTTTTCTTCGTTATTTTGTCAACTAAATAGGACTCACTGCGAATCTTCTGGCGCTGGCGATTTTGTGCTCCACTCTTTTATCAATGGCGGAGCGTAGATCTCGAAGGAGAGCTCGCTCCTGAGCGTAAAGCAACCTGGTTGGAGCTCCAGCTTCATAGGGCATCGACCAAAGAGACGTTGAGTACATTACCGGTGGCTCTGCACTTGACATTAGAGGTGAAATGTTCCAAATCAAAGCTCCTTGGACCCTCATCAGTTCCTCGGGTTTTACCTGATCGGCTTTGTTCAAAATTATCCTCGTCTAAAAACAATTGATATACTTTAATTCGTCTCTAAAAGACTCTAGTTCCTAACTCGTGCAATCTTCGTCTCTTTGAAAAAAATATTCATCCATAATTCAATTTTTTTAAATACATAGAATTTTCAGATTTTCACCTGGTATTCGCGACCCTTCAGCTGATCGAGAATAGCCTCTGTCTCGGGTCCGACGTCCAATTTGGAAGGATCGTAGACCAGAAATATTATATCCGCTCTGTCGATAAACCACTGGCACGCGTCATTAAACGGAAAGAGACGCTGGACTTGTTTTCGAACTTCTAGAATTCCGGGAATTTCGACTATATTCACCTAAAGGAAACAAAAATGTAATAAAAGAAGAATTCTAATTGTGCTGTTGCACAATTCCTACCTTCTCTAACAATTTGTTTTTGAAACGAAGACCCCGGAGGCGATCGAGCAAACCCTGTCCGAATTTTTGAAGCCCCGAGAAGGTCCAATCAGCTGCCAATTGCGTTCCGTCGAGTACTTCCTCCTCCTCCCCGTGCATCAATATGTTGAAATAAGCTGGAGATGGTTCAGCTCCTATCGATTTTAATTCATGATAGTATTTATAACATACACTTTGGTTTCCTCTATTTTACCTGTTCTCAGAGAAGTCATTTTGTATTCATTGTCCAGAAGGTAATTGATAATTGACGACTTTCCTCCACTCCAGGGTCCCATAAATAGTACCAGAGGTTTGGAAAAGATTTCCGGATCTATCGAAAAGATAATAACAATAAAATGATAATAATATTTTATGATATTGTAATAACAGTGATGATGTTTTATCAAATTTTCCATACCGCCGAAATGTCTGTTGCTGAGATCTCTGTATTTGTATAGTGTCTCCAAAGGTTGGATTGCATTGTCATAGACTTTCTTTAATTCTTTGAGTATAACGTCGGATACTTTTTCGATAGCTTTCTCTTTCACTTCGTTATCTTCGTCCAATTTCAATATCTGACTGATGTGATCTCTCGGTCGCAAATTTTCCGGAATTTCTATTTCTTGGATTAATTCTTCTTCGGGAGTGGAATCTCCTTCGCTGCTTCCATCGCCTTCTAGAAACAAAATTGTATTTAATAAAAATTAGAATGGAGAAAATTTTTCTAAAACGTACCGCCTTTATTTGTTTCGTCTGAAACATTTTCAGTTGAGACTTCTCGTCGGTTTCGAGATTTAATCTCATCGGAAGTTGCTTCTTCCTTTGAGTCTTTCGACTCTTGTGAATCGTCTTTGGTGTCTGTTTCTTCTTTACTTGTTTCTTCTTCAACTTGTTTGCTCGTGTCAACTTGTTCGCTCGTATCAATTTGTTTGCTTGCATCTTCTTTTGAATCTGTTTCGGATTTTTCATCAGCCACCTCTACTTGTTCGCTTTTTTCTGCTGAATCTGTGGCATCTTCTGGACTCGAGGCGGATTTATCTTCTTCTTCTTCTTCTTCTTCTTTGGAATCGTCTTTTGAAATATCCCTTTTCTCCTCGGATTCGTCTCCTGTTTTTTCCGATTCTACTACAGATTCGGTACTTTCTTTCGAATCCTTATCAGCAACCTTGGAATCTACATCTTCTTTTGAATCCTTAGCGACTTCCTTTGGATCTTGAGCATTTTCCTTTGAATCTACAGCATCTTCTTTTGAATCTGTGTCAGCATTTTCTGTCGAATCTGCGTTCTCCTTTAAATCTTTGTCTGTTGCCTCTTTCGAGTCGTCGGTATTTTCTTTTGAATCCCTTTCCTTTGAATCTTCCTGCGAAGCATCGTCAGCTTCCTTTGAATTTTCCGAATCTTCCTTGGAGTCTTCAGCAATCACTTCGATTTCCTCTGGTTTTTCCTCTGATTTTTCTTGAGTTTCTTCACCTACAGGAAAAGTTTAATCAGTCTGTAATTAAGCGTCACTTGAAAAAGTACCTTCTATTCATACCTTTCTGTTCGGCTGTCTCATTACTGTCGTCTGTTTTCTCGGCCGATTCTTTTTCGACTTCTGCATCAATAACCTCTCCACCACCACCACTGTCCTGATCAGCTTCCTGACTCGCCGGCTCATCGCCCTGTGAAATATATTCTCAGCAAAGAATAAACAAATTAAAAGGATGGAAATTATTCAACTGATCCGAGTCTTACTTGCACGCTTAATTCCTCATTTCGAAAGTCTTCCCGATTGTCCCCAGCCTCGACTTCGGCACTGGTCTGCTCGACAGATCCTTCAAATGAAACATTCTAAAGATCGTTGTGCTCCGTTCAAGCACTCGGAAGTACTTCTAGAATTACCTGTGCCAAGATCCTTTAACGCCTTCTCGATGTAAGGTCGACACAAGTCTTCCGAGGGCACCGGCTCTAGCTCCTCTTCACCTTGCACTCCTGGGAACAAGTAATTTCACTTCCGTCAAACTTAACCTCCACGAGAATGTAAAACGCCTAATGTTCAAACTCTCTTTCCTCCTCCTTTTTAACCGATTTCGACTTTTTTATTCACAAGCCAATGATTTTGGCGAGGGAAAATGTTTCGGGAAGGGATCGACTCTTCTAAGTTTAACTTTCGGGTAGGCGGCTTGTGGCCCAAGAAGTAATATTTATATATTGAGCGAACGAATAGTATTTTCATCGATTTGGCAGATTAGAAAGATGGAGAAATTGGAAAATTCTAGACGAGTTGTCAAAGAAAAAAAAAGAACTAGTTTTTCGTTTGAATTCAAAAAGTCGGACAATTTTTGTCAACACCTCGAATCTGATGCCAAAGCCAAGATTCCCGACATGACTAGCGAGTCACGAATTCTTTTTTCTTGTTCACCATGCACGCCCTTGATTCTTGCTTGCTATTTTTGTTATATGGACCTGGAATACTTCAAGACACTCGATGACGGAAATTTTGACGCAAATGCCAAGGTGAAGAACTTCTCAAGATGTCGAATATTGGAGGTCTTTTAAATTGCGAGACTACTCGATAAAATGTAAAGAAATTTTTTTCCAATGTTTGACAATATTTCTGGTCATTTTTACTATTTCCGAAGTAAACTTTACTAATTTTAGTAAAATGTTTTTTTCGCAAATTGCAGTAAAAATTGAGATAAATTCCAAACAGTTTGGGTTTTACTGTGAAAGTAGTGAAAGCTATTTGATTCGTTTAGTATTCGATGTAAACATAATAGCGGGGTGCTTAGTCGATCCTTGTCTTTGGAGGCGACGAGATGATGAAGACCTTACGACATTGACCTTGGTTTGGTCGACGCTCGTTCATCATCGTCAGCGACACAAGCGTCTCTGATCCGGGGGTGAAGAACTGTTTCTAATTTTAAATACCGACCACGCGCTTTTTTCCCCCTTTGAAAATTTCACCTCAATTATTTTCCTTTTTTTCCTCCTTCTCTTCTCTCCTCGTCACCATTCCGTCCTCCCAGTTACCAACATTTTGCGAAAAAGTTTTACGTAACGCACGTGAAAGATATAAAAATAAGCCTGACGTACGTTTCGTCAGGCTAAATATTTAAATATTTCTGTCCCAGGGTCGGCAATTTTTACAGAACACGGAAAGGCTGTTTTTTTTTGCTTTTTTTCTGAAGGTCAAAAAAGGGGAAAATCTTTTTTGGAAGTTGGGAAATAAGTCTAGAAAGAAGCTGAGTTTCTAAAATCCTAGGAGATGATTTTTCTGGGCTGTCGATTTGGGACTGAATAAACTTACCCTGCAAGGAAGTGGCTAGGAGGCCGAGGAAGAGGCCGACGAAGATCGCGGGTCTGAACCGCGAGCCCGTCATTTCGGTTCACTAAGCACTGTACGATGAGCCAAACTAGATCACACTCTCTCGTTAGTCGCGGTACTCGGTTACAACTCGAACTCGCGAGAAACTGTCGTTGAAACGACGGCGAGGCCCTCGGCCAATCCCCCTGGTCCCTCTTCTCTTTCAGTTTTAGCCTAACTCGTCATCATTTTCTCTCTCTCTCCTCCCTAATTTGCTCTTGTCTCTTCAACTCTTCCAACGAATCTGATAAGAAGTTGTTCAAATTTTCTCCCGATCTTCTCTCCTCAAGATCAAGACCTTGAAAAACATATCGAAAAAGGTAATTTTTTCTTATTCTTTCAAATTTTAATTTGGTAAAAATTAAAAAAAAAATTTTTATTTTTTAAAATCTACATTTTGATGATTTATCTCAGGTGGTTCTAAATTTAATATTTCGGTCAAGTCTGAAAAATGGGAATTTAGATCATCATGAAGATCTAAATGAAGCATATTTTCTTTTCCATTAAATTTTGTTTTCACAAACTTTACCTTTTTTGGAAAATAGAAAAAGTGGATGAATTTTCTACTTGGTTTTTTTTATCGTCGCGTATTGGTCCAATTCAGGTTTATAGCAAATCGTGAGTTAAAAATATCCAATGACCTGATTCCTAGAAATGCAGAATTTATCAGTGTGACAAATCCAAAAGTCGAAAATAAGAGGGCAAAAGGTTGATATTTGGAGAAATTTGCGAGAATTCTGAATTCTTAAAATGTTCTTTCTTAATTTTCGTTTCTTTGGAAAATGACTGAAAAATTGAATTTTCTTAATTTTAATTTCCTTACATTTAAAAATTTTTAAAAATCCAATTTGCCGCTTTTTTTTTTTTTTTTTTT